>JAULAV010002136.1:0-74998 GCA_030789695.1 Scilla litardierei | reverse complement strand
CCAATCGTTTTCTTCTCTTCCCTCTCTTCTCCTGAACCTCCTCCTTCACCAAATCTCCCCCTTTGAGCCCCCATCTTCCTCCAAGCTTCAACCCTTCATTCCAAGCCCAAAATCCATCATCTAAACCCTCCATCAACTCATTCCACCTCTCCTCTTCCCCAAAAATCTCATCAAAACCCAAAACCCTAGTTTCCCCAAACTTCTCCGATCTTTTCCAGATCTGATCCTAGGGTTCCCCGGAGTGTTTCTTCCGCCTCCTCTCGGTAAGAAATCGATCTACCGTTGTTTTCATATCCTATTGTAATTTTTATGAAACCCTAATAAAATACTTGTGTTTTGATGATTGTTCCCCATAACAGCGATCCCCCGTAGGCTAGCATCCGCGGAAACGAACTTTCGTAACCGTCATTCCCGGTGTTAGGCAAGTGAAACTTGCATTTCTTGGTTTGGGCCATGTCTTAGGCCATTTCCCTTGTTTTAGCGTAAAAGAGACTAAACGGTGAAAGGATAGCCGTTTAGACGCCCTTGACCTAGCTTGACAACGAAGCTTGGTCCGTCACCCTCATCATGCTCATATGTCACGTTTACTTTAAATTATCGGTACGCGAATATGTTCATATCATTGCATTTAGCCTGTCACGTTTAAATTCCATTAACGGTACGCAATTATCTGTTCGTGGCATTGCATAGTGATTATTTATCGTGATTGCGTAGCACACGCTACAATCCCATGTTTCCTGGCTCGTGTTCCAGAAGCGAGCCCTGTAGTTGCTAACCCCAACGCTCGAATGTCAACACACACTTATTTTCCTGGCTCGTGACCAGAAGCGAGCATAATGAGTTGCTAACCACAACGCTCGACACATGTGGGTGGGGTAAGAGATAAGCGGACTGAGCCCGAGTTGGCTTGATCAGCCACTCCGGCCAGCAGGTGAAATCTCTAGTGTTTAAGTGATTGATAGTGATAGAGATAAGCGGACTGAGCCACGAGCTGGCCAGCAAGTGGACTCTCTATGCACTAAGTGTTAAGTGATAAGTGATAAGTGCTAAGTGATACGTGATAAGTGATAAGTGCTAAGTGATAAGTGATTAGTGAATTGGTGGCTTTTGCTACATTGTGCATGCTTGTCTCTCTTTTAAACTGTTGCATCATATTCAACTGCCATGCCATTGTTTAACATTTAAATGCTAGGTTGTTAGTCACTTTCAGTTTCCTTGCCCAAGTCTTTTTAGACTTGCTGACATGTGCCCCTTTCTCTTTGGGTGTCGCATGTTAGTTGCTGAGCCAGAGCTTGTTGCAGAGGACGTTGTGTTTGCTGAGGAGGAGTCTTGTGGACATTGGTGACTTGTTGAGTTCCCTTTATGTTTTAGGATTCATGTTAGTTGTCGGTGCGTGGCACCCTTGTATGTATGTTATTCTTTGTTGGCCATGTTTGGGCCTTAGACCCCTTTTTCTTTTAGCCTGGTGGCTTTTCTGCGATATTGTAATTTGTTTATGGACATTTGGAGATTCAATAAAATGTCGTCTCATTTCATTATTATCATTGTTGTTTCTTTTCGCTTTGCAAGGACTTGCCAAAATAAGTGTTTTTATACGCTTATCAGACTTGGAGCTTCACAGCTTCAAGTTTGAGCGGACCTTCTCACGTCTCGCCTCCACATTTTTGGGAAGCGGGGCGTGACAGAGAGTATCTCTAGTCAAGAGTTTACCTTTAAAAGCCCGAAGCAGATTTAGTGACCATTTCGGGATGCGGTTTGAGTACCAAACAAGCTTGAAGAAAGGAAATAAACTGCACTTTTTTCTAGCCCCATCCCACGCATCCTTGAAGCGGAAGATCGGTCCTGGGGTCCATTCCCATTGGTCATGGCCGGTAACCAGCTTGGTGTGTTGGAGAATAAGCTTGATATCCTGAATTAATGCTCCCCCATTCCAGTTTGTGCCATTCCAGTAATCACAAACCCTTAGACTGCTAGCTCCTTCCGGAATATCAAATTGGTTCTTTAGGGGCCCACAAGGTAACCAGTTATCATGCCAAAACAGGGTGTCATGATCATTCCTGACCTTTCTTTTAATCAATTTCTGTGAAAATTCCCTGCAATTTAGAAGGAACTTCCAAGTCCCGGATTCAGTAGGCATGCCATTAGTTTCATAAAAGGAAGCAACCTGGTTATATTTCCTTCTCATAAATTCGGGCCAAAGACCATTCCCCTGCAACAATCTCCAGGTCAGTTTGATACCTGAGGCCAAATTAAGCTCCGAAAGCAGCCTTAGACCAATGCCGCCCTCAGATTTAGGTTTACAAACTTCCTGCCAAGCCCAAATATTTGAAGATCCCCATATGAATCTACGACACATCGAGGTAAGGGAGTGGGTAATAGTATTTGGAATTTTGTATACCTGTGACCAGAAAGATATCATGCCATAGATCACTGTTCTCACCAGCTCAATTCGGCCAGCTATGGATAACATAAAGAAGTCCAACCACTAAGCCTTCTTTTACATCTGTCTAGGAGTCTGGCGTACATATTAGTCTTTGGATATTTTGAGGAGAGTGGCAATCCCAGGTAGGTCGTGAAGCTAGATGCCTGCTTTACTCCAATGTGGTTGGCAAGTGCCCCTGCATTTTTAACCCCCTTGCTGAACACAGCCACACTTTTATCCCAGTTGATGACAAGACCTGTGAAGTTAGCAAAATCATCAAGCAAATTTTTAAGGCCACACATAGATTTGTTACTGGCTCGACAAAACAGAAGAAGGTCATCCGCGAATAGGAGGTGCGAGATAGAGCCAATGCATCGCATTGGTTGAATAGTTCCCCTTGTAATAGATTTATCCAGCAGGAGAGATAGAGCTTCCATGGTAATAACAAATAAGTAGGGGGAGAGCGGATCACCTTGTCTGAGTCCTCTGTTGCCGTTAAAATAGCATACAGGTGAGCCATTTACCATTACAGAATAAGTAGGAGTCGATATACACTCCTTAATCCAGGCGATGAAGGTGTACCCAAAGCCCATCTGGTGAAGGATGTAGTAAACAAATTCCATGTTCACACTGTCGAAGGATTTCCTTAAATCCAGCTTTAAGCAAACTCTAGAACCCATAGGATTACTAAAGTCTCTAATTTGTTCATGTGACAGAAGAGCACTATCAGATAGGAGCCTGCACTTGAGAAAAGCCACTTGGTTTGGGGAGACCAGCTCATGCACAACCATCCTCAACATGTTACAAAAGACCTTACTAATGATCTTGTAAAGGACATTACAGCAGGCAATTGGCCTGTAGTCGCCCAAGCTGGAGGCATTTGTAGATTTAGGGACTAAAGTGAGGAAGGTGTGGTTTACTTGTTGAAATAGGGTGCCAGATCGAAAGAAAGACTGAATAGCAAGAGTAACCTCACTCCCAACAAGATTCCAATGGTGCTGGTAGAAGAACCCGTTGAACCCATCTGGTCCCGGCGATTTGCTAGGGCCAATCTGAAAAACTGCCTCCTTGATTTCATCCTTAGTTACCCTTCGTTGTATCCAAGAAGCTGCCGCCGCAGTAATTTTTCGTTTGGGAACAAGTTTAGGGAAGACTCTCCAGTAGTTGCTTTGATTGTATAATCCCTCAAAATAGCTAGACGCCTCAGATTTTAGCTCCTCATAAGAAGTGCATTGCCCTCCATTTGCATCAATAAGGTGTAAGAGGTTATTGTGACAATGCCTAGCTCGCATTGAATTGTAAAAGAACTTCGTGTTCCTGTCACCCAGATTCATCCAATCATGCCTACTCATCTGACAGAACATCTCCTCCTCAAGCCCCAAGAGCTCAGCCAATTCATTTGTTAACTTGTTTTCTTTTTGCTACAGGTCAATATTGAAGTGAATAGAACTTTGCTTCCGGATATCCTGAAGCAGGAGGCGACACTGTGAAATCCGATTATTAACCTGATTGCCCCGGCTCCATAGCTTCAGCTGTGACTTCAGGTGCCGCAGCTTCAAGGTGATCTCCTACAGATTTGTGGCTCTATAGGACTGATTCCAAGTTGCTTCAACCATCTCAATATATCCTGTGACGTTTGCCCAATGATTGAAATATTTAAAGGGTTTCGGATCTGATGTTACCTGAGCGTGAAGTCTGACAATAATGGGGGTATGGTCACTCGTACGCTGATAAGCAAACTACGCAAAAGATTCGGGAAGGTTGGCAATCCAATTTGCATTGCACATTACCCTGTCTATTTGATCAGCAATACGGCCAGGACCGATACGCTTATTGTTCCAGCTAAGCCGATGTCCCGTTCTCTTGAGATCCTGTAGGCAATAGTCACGAATGCAGTTGCTAAAATCTTTTAGCATGCACTCATCCAATTTGCGCCCCCCAATTTTGTCACTGGCATACAAAGCACAGTTAAAATCTCCTCTAACCAACCAAGCCTTGTTCTGATAATTAGCAGCTTCACCAGTAAGATTGTTCCAAAGATCCTGCCTTTCCAAGCTAGTATTAGTACCATACACGCCTGTAAGAACAAAGGAAAAACCACCCATATTGACACAATGGGCAGAGATGTGCTGTGTTGATTTAGCAATTAATTTAGCTTGCCAAACTTGAGGATCAAAAGCCATCAAAATACGTCCTCCTCGACTAAGACTGAAGTTATCAATTTTAATCCACTTCTTAGGAATGATGGTTTTAATTATAAGACTGTCGTGCTTCAGTTTGGTATCCACCAACACCACCGCTGATGGAACAACTTCCTTCAGGATGGCACAAAGATCCCTACGCCTCACAGTGTTGTTTAATCCGCGTGTATTCCAAAATACAATAGTCATGAGTAATTAGTTTTTAGTAACCTGCTGCAGTCTCATTTGACTGCCCTCCTTCAGCCTATTGCTCTTGCGGATCACAGAACCTAACTTCTCTGAATCACATTTAGCAGCACTCCCATGTTTCCATTGCATAGAAGTAGCCCGGTTGTGAAGGATATCCGCATGTTCAGCTTCCCACTCTGGATTGTCATAAACAATGTCACCCGGAATCTCATCACCCACAGTTGTCTCATCCTCCAACAAAGATGGCATAAGAGCAGATTGAGCAGTAGATGTAGAAGCTTTGTGCGCACAGACCCGAGAGCCGTGAGTATCGTTTATGTCTTCATCCCCAATGCTATCCCTGTTGCAACCAGAAGCATAGGCTCCAGATGCGAAAGATGCTGGAAGTCGCATATTTCCCCCTTTATCATTTGTTATAGGTCCAGTATTCAGCTTGAAGTTTAATGATGCGACAAGTTTGAGAAATCGGAATACCTTATTAAATTTCTCAATACAGGAATCCCTTAAATTTGTGTCAAGATCAGGTTGAGAAGTGCCTGAACTTTCCCCTAGGATTGGTTCAACATTCCCAGCTGAGGTTGGAGATTGCACAATGCCTTTTCCTTTGTCTAGGGGAGGGGGTTACTTTGAAAGTATAGGGCATTGAATATCTGAATGTCCGAAGCAAACACAACGGCTGCAGTGTGGTGGCTCACCTTCGAATTTGGTCTCAATGGCCACCAAGGAACCATCATCAGGTTCAGCCTCAATTTGTGTAGGCAGTGGCCTCCTCGCATCAACCTCAACCAAACACCTGGCATAAGTGATACGCTCCAGCTTAGCCGTAGCCCGATCCAAGCATAGCGGAGTCCCCACACATGATGATAAAATATTTAAAGCCTCCAGATTCCACATATTTAGGGGAACCCCATGCAATTGCATCCACACAGGGACATTGGTAAGGATGTCTCTGTCGTGACGAATGTTAGGGCTCCACAATTTTAGAACCACCAAACGCCCATCAAACAATTAGGGGCCACCATTTAGGACCCTCTCACATTCCTCCTTGGTCTCAAATTTGAAGTAAAAGAATCCATTATCCCTGCTGAAGACTTGAATCCGCTGTCTTGGCTTCCATAGTTGTTCCAACCATGACTGTATCTACCCATAGGAAGGAATTTCTCCTAACACATATCCTACAAGGGTGAACTTCCATGGCTCATTACCCTTCTCCAAGATAGAATCTGTAATTCTGGCCACAAAAGAACCATCAGGTCTAACTTTTGGTGAGACAAAGCTCATCCCCATAGTATCTCCATACTTACGTCTATTTGAGCAAACCTCCGACCACGACAGTTTAGCCACAATAGGGTCAATCACAATAGCTTGCTTGTTTCTCAGAGGCAAATTATCAAACATCTTCCCTGCAAACCCCGTTGAAGATTTGGAATTGAAGGCCCGGTTAGTTCTCACCTGACTGCCTTTGATCCCACCGACAGGAACACTTTTTTTTCAACCTTGAGTAGATCCCTCCTCCATGGATCTGGTGTCTTGGACCAAACGATGGTTTATTCTTCTTCCGTCGCACGAATTGCCAACCTCCGCCGTCAGGTTGGCTCCCAGAGCCTTGAACAGGACCGCCTCCTTGAAACCCCTTACTCGCAGCGTCTCCTCTAGAAGATCCTCCGCCATTTTGAACGCAACCTCCATCAGGCGGCTTAGGGTTGAGCCCGCCGGAAAGCCCCTGATCTCCCTGATCGCCACCTCTGAGAAAAACGCTCATCTCACTTATATAAATATACTAGTCTATAACCCGTGCCCGCGGGCACGGTTCAATTTAGATATTTCTTTCTCAAAATCTTAGTCCCCCCCCGAAAATGTGGGCACGATTCATGCTTAAGGCGCTGTTTTGGAAGCGCACTAAATTTCGATTGCCAAAGTTTTTTTGGTAGCTCTTACAAAAGACTTTTTTTTGGAAATATGCTGATAATGTCTTAGAACGACATTGCCAATTGCCAAAAAAATTTCTGAGGGGAAGCAATGGGTATTTAAAAAATGGGTATTTAAGCCGAAAATCTCGATTACCGAATTGGTAGCTCTTACGTTGGCAGCTTAAGGAGAAGCAATGGGTATTTAAACACTATATATTCCAACTGCCAACGTTTTTTTTGGAAGAGCACTAATGTCTCCGTTTTTAAAAAATGCTGATAACGCTGATGGCCAACGTTTCAACCGAAATATGAATTTAATCCGAAGCACTAACGTATTAATTTTGTTTGGAAGAGCACTAATGTATTTAAACCGAACTAATTTTGGGTCAGCCGAAAATTAACATATGCTGATGGCCAATGTTTTTTTGGCAGAGCACTAACTAACGTATTAATTTTGGGTAAGCCGAAATAATCCCAACCTGTATTAATTGTGGATCAGTCAAAGTTTCAATTTAAGGGCATTAATTTAAGGGTTTAAGGGCTGATGATGTGAATTTCAAAAAGTGGGTCAGTCAAAGTTTCTCCCAACAAAGTTTCCTCCCACCCAAAAATTTCCCCCCAAAACTTGATGTGACATTGCCACATAGGATAAGTTCAAAAACAGCCCTCAATTGTAATATAGATATAATATGGATTTGCTGTGGATCTTGGCCACAGTTTTGCTGTGGGTCTTGGCCGCCAAACCAAAAAGAAGAAAGAAAAAATAATAATAATTAAAGAGAAAAGGGGAAATAAAAATAAGGATTTGATAGATGTTTTTTTAAAATAAATATAATAGGGCGTAGTTTTGTGTTTCAAATTTTTTTTGAACTAGACCCCATTATTAATGTCTATAATTTATTTCTCTACATATTACTCAACTGTAATGCTTGTTTTAGGATCATTTTAATATGCTACATATCATGTACTATCTGGCATGTTTCTGGGATATTTCTCTGCTCATTGTAAGCATTCGCTTAATAATTATTAGGATCCAGCGGCTGCTTTGTGTTAGTTACCTAACTTAACGGTGTATGACATTGTCCTGCTGTTCAATTAATTATCAAGCATAAAATATTTAAATTTACATATCCTGAGAATATTTTGTCTGATATATAGGTGATAAAAATGTCGTGAGCACAATTTTGCATGAATGGCTATATTGCGGTTTTGGATCGGCCTTTTAAGTCCCACCTTTATTTTCCCGCAATTTTCTTTTTAAAGAGAAAATGTAGTGATGAATATAATGTAATGCCCAAGATCGATGGTTATTTCCATAGATGCGGAGGCCACCCCCGAAGAAGAAGAATTTTTATGGGACACATGTGGTTTCTGTTGGATCTGGATCCTAGCCTAAAGGGGGGTGAATAGGCTAATAAAACATTCTCACGCAACCTACGAGAAATCACACGCAGTAATGAGCACAACCAGAGTAAATTAGAGACAATCACAGAGTACGCACTGATATACCCTGGTTTGGTCGTCCCAATGACCTACTCAGCCCCCAAAGCAGATACTAGTATTGAATAGTGCAATAGGTACAAAACCACAAGTTAAAGCACGCTCAGAGCACCCTCTACGCCTCTACACTCGCCAGGCTCTCAGTACCCCACACACAGTATTTTCTCTCACTATCAATCCTAGAAATGCTTTCTACCAGCTAGTCCCAAACTAGCTGGGTCCCACTTGTCTAGCCCCAACTAGACAAGTCCCAAAATAGTCACAAAAGATAGGTAAAGTTTCCTCAACAGAGAACGTTACACTAAGACACGAATAAAATAGTTTAAGGGTTTAGAAATGCTCAGTTCGTGTCCGTGTAGGCGTCTCTATCAATCAGCACGTCGTCAGCTCCAATCTGATGCAAACTGTGTCTCAATCCAACTCTTGGATGTCAAAGTTGTGCACCGGTCTGTTCGTAAAGAAATTGCAGTTCAATCCTTAAATAGTGGCCGGTCTGTGCGCTCAGCAACTCCCTTTAAATCAGCGATCGGTGCACAAAGCAGTTTAGTTCAGCTCAAATAATTAAGAGGCATGTGCGCAGAGCAACTCCTTTAAATACCCAAAGCCACGTCAGCAGTTAATTGACTCCTCTTCATTTCGATCGCGCGATTGATCTCGCAATCTCAGCCGTTGATTCTTTTGATGCAGCGATCTCAGCCGTTGATTTAATTCACGTTCGTTTCAATTCGTTTGCATGCAGCGGCGTCGTTCAACTCCGCCGGTGATTAGGCTTCAGCAACGGCGACGAGGCTTCAGCGACGGTGTGGACTTCGACGTCGACTCCTCCGGCAACGTGCACTCAGCGGCGGAGATCTCTTCCGTTGGCGACGACGGTGATCAATTCACGGCAGCGACGAGATCTCGAGTGCGATCTCCAAGCGACGGCGGTAGCGAGGATCTATTCTTCAACAGGGGACGACGGTGAGCTCTCCTCAGCAACTCTTCGTCAGCAGCTTCAAGCTTACGACGGTGTTGTGCAGATGACATCGACGATGGCAGCTGCTCCGAGTAGCTTCTTCGGCAACTTCGAACGGTGGCAATTGCTCGGCGACGGTAGGCTCTCAGCGACGACGAGCTCTCTGCCAATGGCGGTGACTCCTTCTCGGCAGCGGTGATGTCCTCTCAAGTGGTGATGAGAGCTCCTTCGTCAGTGACCCAACGCGTGCTCGATGGCGACGTGGGTTGTCGACGACGGTAGCTCCGACTTGTGGACTCGTCTGCAACTTCTCTACTCTGGTGGCAGCTTCGTGGGTCGACGGCAAGCTCGCGGATGTTGGGTTGAGGAAGCCGGTACTTTGGTAGTGAGGACAACGGCCGCTTGAGGGTGAAAGAGACTTGAGGCTTTCGATCTCTTCTTTGATGCTTGGGAGTTGATTTCGTGAAGCTCGAAGATTGCGGCTTAAGAATGTGGGCTAGGTTTTTATTGAATGCGTGAAGCTTTTTGGAGAAGAGGAATTTTGTTTTGCCTAGCTTTTGTATTTTGCTGCATCATCAATTTTTGTTGCCCGCTCTCAATTTTTGATTGCCGCACCCTCTTCCTCTTAATAGAAGAGTATAAATAGGATTTTCTTTAGGGTTTTGGGTTGGCCGAGAATCAAGTAGAATGATGAGAGGAGGTGTCCCTAGGATCAAGGGATTTGAATATTTGAATGGGATTTTATTGAAGTTTGAATATGAAATGGGTAAGATCAAATATTTCCAATATGGCTAAAAGATTTGATCAACTCCCTTTTCAATTCAAATTTGGCTCCATCCCTGTTTCTCTTTGGACCAAGTCCACCATGCTAGATGAATAGATTTTTGACCAAGTCAAGAAATCATTTCCATCTCATCTCAAATTGGACTAAGTCCACTTTGCTTAGGACAAAGCTGTCTCTCACACCCAAAAAGCTATATGAATATCAACTCCTCCAAATAGTGAAAGATGTATCGTTTCGCCAATCCTGAAACACACTTAGCACACACATCAAATATAACAACACGTTTGTCATCATCAAACCAAGATCCTAGATCGTTGCTTCCAACTTTCTCCCCCTTTTGGTGATGACAAACCCATAAAAGATTTGAGCAATAAGTATGGATGTGTGTAGTGTGTTGAAGGGTGTAATGCAATATGATGTATAGAATATGCAATCACACATTACAAAGCATGCATGAAAGTCCCAAAAATAAACAAGCATGCTCCCCCTTCTCATGCTCCCCCCTTCTCTCAAGCTCCCCCTCTTTATTTATTTTTCAAGCTCTCTCAACAACTTCAAATCTTTTTCTTTCTCTTTCTCCCCCTTTGTAATCACCAAAAGTGATGAAGTCCCAAAAATATCTCATGCAAAAATAAACCATAAAAAGTTATAGCTAGCATTTACATGAGTTTTCTAATTAGCAAACAATTCAAGCTCATGGAATTTCATAAAGTGACTTCTCCACCTTTATGTAAGTGTAATGATATAGACAATAAAGTACTAGAGGAGATTCGATTTTAGAAAATCAGCCAAATCAATCCACATTTTCCAATTTTTTCCATGAATATCACTAGGATTGATTTTTCCCACCTCATCAAAGATGAGTTCAAGTTACCAAACCCCAAAACATGGCCTAAAAGGACTTTTAAATGTGGGGTGGCATTGCTTGACGAGTAATATACACCAACGCTAATGATTACCCATGTAGCATAAGTTGGATACTCGTGGGTTGTGTATTAGCCATGAAGTGTATCCATTTTTCATACGGAGCAATTTTCAATATATTTTTTCATTTGCAATTCTTTTGTGCTCAATTTTTATTCATGGCTAAACACTTCATATCCCTTAGAAAATTCAGAATTTAATCATTCCTAAATTCACTTTCCATTATTCTTCAAAAGAGTCTCCAAAAGTACTATGAAGTCAAATATCGTGAAAGTGCAAATGTAGGTGTAGAAGTCAAGTTTAAAACTTATGAGACATGTCATGGCTACTAAAAAGATAACAACATGTTCATGTAGCTACAACAATTATGAATTGACTTCTACAAGGGATAGATTTGAACATTCATACAATACCACTTAAGATAAATCATAAAGGGTATTCTTTTAAGCTCAAAATTTTTTAATATATTTTTTATTATTTTTTTCAGAAATAAAAACACTAAAAATCATGCAAACAAGCACACAAAACAAAATAGAAACAAGCACACAAAAACAATATATGAAGGTATGCAATGAAATACAAAGAGGGATAAAAAGTATACCTTCTCGTCGCTATTTGGCTAAGGAGCTAGAAATAGAATGAGACCGTTTTAAAAATTTGCTCCTCGCCAAACCTCCATCACACCTACATGAAAGGTATTAAGTGTGACCTTGGAATCCAACAAGGTCCACTAGTGTTAGCCATTAAAGATTTAGGAACCCACACTTGTTTAAACTTGATATTTGTATTCGTAAATTTACAATAATATGATGTATGACCAACACTATCACAAGTAAAGCACTTTGCATGTAAGTTCTTTGCAATAGAAGGCACATTATGGAATTTCTTGAATTTTGGCTTTTCAACGGTTTTCAGACCAAAACCAAGTCCTCTTCTATTATTGCCATATAATTGATTCTCTAAAATGGTATCCAACGATTGTTTTCCCATAGAGAATTTCTTAATGGCCACTTCAAGATTAGAAACTTGGTTTTTAAATGTTTATTTTCTTCCACAAGTGTCACGCCCCGCTTCCCAAAATGGACGGACGCGAAGCGTGACTAAGGCCCGCTTAGGCCAGAGCTGAGAAGCTCGGACCCAATAAGCGTCTGTAGGGGGTACCATTTCTAAATTTTCAGGTTCTTGCATTAAATAAGTTCGAAACAATAGGAAGTACATGAAGGAAGTTGCATTCATTAAAATTAGAGACATAACATCCAACAAGTACAAAGTCTAAAAGAAGCCTAAGCATGGCAACAAGCTATCTAAAAGCAAACTAAAAGTAGTAACCTCTGAAAGTGGCGACTAAAAAGACCTCGAGGTCTGGTCCTCATCAGGCACGTGCTCTGGGTCGACGTCCTCGGCTCCTCGTACTCCAGTGAGTCTACCTCGTCCCCGAACTCTGGCTGAGCACCTGACGTACAGCACCAAAAGAAGGAACTGTACGTCAGGCAAGGTCTACAAAAAAGGGTTAGACCAAACTGCAAGTGTACCGAACTTTTAAACAACGGTTTACTGGTTGATTAACATGCTGAGGTTCTATTTCACAACAGTTTACTGGTTGATTAGCATGCTGTGGTTATAACAGAGTAACACAACAGGAAGTAGCGGGGCAAGAAAGTAAAACGGGACAGGTAGTAGTCGCAGCGTGTGCTACCAACCACGGGACTAACCTAAAGGTGTCAGGACAAGACAGAACTAGACAAGACAAGACAGGACACGACACGACTGACAGGACTAGTAAAACACGAAGGGTTCACGCCTTACGGTTCGAGGGGGATCAGACCCTCTCACCGTGCGCACGCTCAACCCTATCCCAAACCCCAGAATTCAGGACAGGAAGCACAAAGATCACTTTCGCAAGGAAAGCACCTGAAACGCCCGTAGGCTTTTTCGTAACACAGAGATCACTTCCGTAAGGGAAGCACCTGAAACGCCCGTAGGCTTTTTCGTAACACAGAGATCACTTCTGCAAGGGAAGCACCTGAAACGCCCGTAGGATTTTTCGTAACACAGAGATCACTTCCGCAAGGGAAGCACCTGAAACGCCCGTAGGCTTTTTCGTAACACAGAGATCACTTCTGCAAGGGAAGCACCTGAAACGCCCGTAGGCTTTTTCGTAACACAGAGATCACTTCCGCAAGGGAAGCACCTGAAACGCCCGTAGGCGTTTTCGTAACACAGAGATCACTTCTGCAAGGGAAGCACCTGAAACGCCCGTAGGCTTTTTCGTAACACAGAGATCACTTCCGCAAGGGAAGCACCTGAAACGCCCGTAGGCTTTTTGTGTAACAGGGACAAGACACGACAAGTGTAAGGAATTGTTATTCTAGGGTGTCCACACGCACACACACAAAAGATAGCCCTACGGTGTCAAGAGTTGTTGGTTGTCGATCTTAGACTTCGTCGTCAAGTCTAAGTCGTCAGGGGCGTCCCGGACGCTATCATTTCACGTCCGGTTCTATACATTCACAGTCTAATAGTTCTAGCAATCTAAGACCAAAGCACGGTCAAAAACGCAAGTGGGTACACTTGCCTGAAATGGCGAGTGCGTCGTCCTCCCGAAGCGTCTCGTCCAAGCGTCTCGTCCGCGGAAGTCCGTCTGAAACAGTGCCACGGCGACGATGTCAGGTCGCGATTTTCAATGAGTCCTATTAGGGTTTGTTTCTAGGTTAGCGGGACTATCCTAATCGTCATAAGTCACATTTTGGTGTTTCGTTCAACCTAGATCGACCACTACCCTATATGCACAGAAAAGTCGTCCGATTGTCGATCTTTCTACGGTGGCAATCATTTTACAGAAGCTGAAAGTAAATTTAATTTGAGTTGACCAGTTTTAGTTTATGGTTTGATTGTACTACGGTGCGGGTTGCTACGAGTTAGGGAAACCAACCTGGTTCGACAGTCACGTGTACATTCGACATCGGATCTGAAAACAACGGCTCGCGTCACCTTCGCCTTGATTCCTTGACTGCGGTTAGCGTGGAGTATCTGTGTCATGGGTTCATGATGTTAAACAGTAGGGTTTAACCCAGATGACAATTAAATCACTACTGAAACTATTATAGGAATAAAGCATTTATACAAGGCAATTTATAAACTAATGTATTTTTAAATCTTTGATAACAGAATTAACCCTAAGCCAATGTAAACAGGGTGAACAAAATAAAGTAACATGTCAAATGCTGTAATAGTAACTGTCTTATCATCATAACCTCTTCTAACATACATACAATAGGCTAACAGCTAACATTTCAACTCAACATTAACAGATCAATACGCTAACATCAATTATCCAACCCTAACATCATATTATTAAATCAATCATTCCTTATCATTAAATCTTAACAGAAAAACCTAACTTTTTTTTTTAAAAAAACTCTAACATATATTAAGCTAACACTAGCACAGTTCATCAATCGACCCTAGAAGCTTAACAGAAACAAAAGACTAACAATAATAAAACCAACTAACTTATAGGTTTTAATAGTGAACTTGCAGGTAAGTAATTCACCAAAATCTAAATAAGCATCTTAGTACATTTAACAACCAATAATATGCAAAATAACCCTAACATCTAAATCTACAGAAATAACCCTAGTAAAAATAAACACCCATCTCAGTACCCAACTAACCTATCAAGCTTCAACTAGCTGATGGTTGCAGGTGAACGCGAGAGCGGCTGAGGGGGACGTCCATGGCGGCACAGAGGCTGCGGCGGTTGCAAGCCGCAGCAGCTGCTGCGGAAGCTTCAGCGACTAGGGCAGCTTCCCGGCGGTCTACGGCGATGGAACGGAAGCCCACGGCGGCACGGGGGTTGGATGAAGATCGGGTTGGCGTCCAAGGGTCGGTCAGCGGCGGTTTGAGGCGATCTGCAGCCGTGGTTCGCTGTTGCGGGCTTCTGCGTGAAACAACGTCGCTGCGGTGCTTGCAGGGGCTTCCCCGGTGGCCAGGGGTCCTGCTGGGCGGCGCTGTGATTGGAAGTTGGCCGGAGATCATCGCATAGGCAAGGGGAACATGGGAGGGATTCGCGAGGATGAAGAAACGTGCGGCACCGTGAGTTGGAATTGTGCGTGCGAAAGGTAAATGGCGGCGGCTCATGTGTTTAGGCTGTGGAAAATTTTTAACATAGTTGTTATTTTATTCTTTTATATATATAAGGAAGGGTACTCATGTGAGTATGGCTAGTCTAGGGTTTGCTACACTCCTATATTATAAACTATAACATTTGAAAGCCCAAGAGTGCTGTGCATGTGCGTAACCAGTTTGGGCCAAGATTAAAGTGGGCTAATGAATATAATAACAATAGTTAGTATTTAAGTGGGCTAAGTCAAAACTCTGGTGTAACTTATTATTAACCAATTATTAGGGGATAGACGAGGTGAAACTTAGTGTTAAAGCAATGTTAAACTGGGGAGGAAAGTGAAAGTGGGTTAAACGGAGCCCAAAAATCGTAAGAAAAATACTGGGGTGATCGGGACGACGAGAGAAAGAAGACAGAGAAGACGGATCATAATTCCGACGTCGAGAAACGAAAATAAAAATAGAAAGGTCTCACGACAAAAAGTAAAAATCGTGACGTCCCTTCAAATAAAATCAAACCGTGGGTGAACGACCCGAGAAATGTCGTTCCAAATTAGTGCCACAATTTAATACTCTCAGAGAAGAACACAACGATATATCACACTATAGTGTTCAGAAACAAACAAAGTCTAAAATAAATACGTGCACGGTCAAAGCACGTGCACGAAGAAGCACGATCGAAAACCGACCGTTACAACAAGCAACGTGCATTTACTTATAAAAGCTAACTTGTGTTCCGTTTCCTTCTTTTCAAACTCAATTATTTTTCTCTTAAGATCATTATCTAGCATGCAAAATTTATCCTTAAGCTCTCTTATTTCATAATCTTTTTCACCTTCTAGTTTCAAAAGATCTTTTTTTAGCATGCTAATATTGTTCATTAATGAAGGACAAGAAAGACAAGGTGTTTCATCATTAAAACTAGACTTTTCCTTTTTCAATATGTCAATAGTAGAGTCACGAGCAACAATTTCAATTTTCAGTTTTTCAATCTCCTTAGACATATCATATTCAGATTGTTGCATTTCAAAGTTCTCATTTTGATAATCATCTATAGTGGATTCACGCTCTACTATTTTATCTTGCATTTCTTTACAAAGAATAAGGAGTTCATCTTTACTACCAGAATTTACCTCATCATGTTTTGCCATCAAGCATAGGGATGTGTGTGCTTCATTTTCCTTGAGCTCATCTCCAATATCCATGTCCCACGTTCGCACTACATCTTTTTCTTTCTTCTCTACGGCACCAGCTGTTTCTTATGGGCAATGTTTAGCGAAGTGTCCCTGCTTTATGCATTTAAAACAAATAACTTTACGCTTAGTATTGTCACAAAGAGGAACACCAAAATTATTTCAAGGAGCGTTTCTTCCCTTTAGATTCTTTTCATTTCGGTTGAGGGATTTCTCACTTCCATATGCAGTTTCCAAGGTCCTCCATATATCCTGCGCAGAAGACCAATGTGAGATACGATCAAATATTTTTCTACTCAACCCACACAATAAGATATTCATTTCTCTAGCATTTATAGCACACACATCTTTATCATTTAAATTCAGATTACTTTCAGGCATAGAATATCTGTTATCAATAATGTACCAAGTATCAACATCAACGGATATTAAATAAGTTTTCATCATAGCCTTCCAATATATATAATCACGGCCACTAAAAAGAGGAGGACGATCAAAAGGCATGCCATGGGGAAAGACTAACTCTGGGGTTTTCATGATAGCTAGACTAGACTAGATCCTCTAACCTGCTCTGATACCACTTGTTGGATCTGGATCCTAGCCTAAGGGGGGTGAATAGGCTAATAAAAAATTCTCGTGCAACCCACGAGAAATCACAAGCAGTAATGAGCACAACCAGAGTAAATCAGAGAAAATCACAGAGTACACACAGATATACCCTGGTTCGGTCGTCCCAACGACCTACTCCAGCCCCCAAAGCAGATACTAGTATTGAATAGTGCAATAGGTACAAAACTACAAGTTAGAGCACGCTCAGAGCACCCTCTACACCTCTACACTCGCCAGGCTATCAGTACCCACACACACAGTGTTTTCTCTCACTATCAATCCTAGTAATGCTTTCTACCAGCTAGTCCCAAACTAGCTGGGTCCCACTTGTCTAGCCCAACCAGACAAGTCCCAAAATAGTCACAAAAGATTGGTAAAGTTTCTCCTACAGAGAACATTACACTAAGACACGAATAAAATAGTTTAAGGGTTTAGAAATGCTCAGTTCGTGTCCGTGTAGGCGTCTCTGTCAATCAGCACGTCGTCAGCTTCAATCTGACACAAACGGTGTCTCATCCGACTCCTGGATGTCAAGTTGTGCACTGGTCTGTGCGTAAAGAAATTATAGTTCAATCCTTAAATAGTGGCCGGTCTGTGCACTCAGTAACTCCCTTTAAATCAGCGGTCGGTGCACAGAGCAGTTTAGTTCAGATCAAATAATTAAGAGGCATGTGCGCAAAGCAACTCCTTTAAATACCCAAAGCCATGTCAGCAGCTAATTGACTCCTCTTCATTTCGATCACACGATTGATCTCGCAATCTCAGCAGTCGATTCTTTTGAGGCAGCAATCTCAGCCGTTGATTTAATTCACGTTCGTTTCAATTCGTTTGCATGCAGCGGCGTCGTTCAACTCCGTCGGTGATTAGGCTTCAGCAACAGCCACGAGGCTTCAGCGACGGTGTGGACTTCGACGTCGACTCCTCCGGCAACGTGCACTCAGTGGTGGAGATCTCTTCCATTAGCGACGACGGTGATCAATTCACGGCAGCGACGAGATCTCGAGTGCGATCTCCAAGCGACAGCGGTGGCGAGGATCTATTCTTCAACAGGGGACGACGGCGAGCTCTCCTAAGCAACTCTTCGTCAGCAGCTTCAAGCTTACGACGGCGTTGTGCAGATGACAGCAGCAAAGGCAGCTGATCCGAGCAGCTTCTTCGGTAACTTCAAACGGTGGCAACTCCTCGGCGACGACAGGCTCTCAGCGACGGCGAGCTCTCTGCCAATGGCAGCGACTCCTTCTCGACAGCGGTGATGTCCTCTCAAGCAGCGATGAGAGCTCCTTCGTTAGCGACCCAACGCGTGCTCGGCGACGACGTGGGTTGTCGACGATGGTAGCTCCGACTTGTGGACTCGTCTGTAACTTCTCTACTCTGGTGGCAGCTTCGTGGGTCGACGGCAAGCTCGAGGATGATGGGTTGAGGAAGCCTGTACTTTGGAAGCGAGGACAACGACAGCTTGAGGGTGAAAGAGACTTGAGGCTTTTGATCTCTTCTTTGATGCTTGGGAGTTGATTTCGTGAAGCTCGAAGATTGCAGCTTAAGAATGTGGGCTAGGTTTTTCTTGAATGCGTGAAGCTTTTTGGAGAAGAGGAATTTTGTTTTGCCTAGCTTTTGTACTTTGCTGCCGCATCAATTTTTGTTGCCCCCTCTCAATTTTTGATTGCCGCACCCTCTTCCTCTTAATAGGAGAGTATAAATAGGATTTTCTTTAGGGTTTTGGGTTGGCCGAGAATCAAGTAGAATGATGAGAGGAGGTGTCCCTAGGATCAAGGGATTTGAATATTTGAATGGGATTTTATTGACGTTTGAATAGGAAATGGGTAAGATCAAATATTTCCAATATGGCTAAAAGATTTGATCAACTCCCTTTTCAATTCAAATTTGGCTCCATCCCTTTTTTCTCTTGGGACCAAGTCCACCATGCTAGATGAATAGATTTTTGACCAAGTCAAGAAATCATTTCAATCTCATCTCAAATTGGACTAAGTCCACTTTGCTTAGGACAAAGCTCTCTCTCACACCCAAAAAGCTATATGAATATCAACACCTCCAAATAGTGAAAGATGTATCGTTTCGCCAATCCTGAAACACACTTAGCACACACGTCAAATATAACAACACGTTTGTCATCATCAAACCAAGATCCTGGATCGTTGCTTCCAACTGTTTCCAAAGTTGTAAATTTTCATTTATGTAAAAAGGAACTGTATTATTTGGTCGGTGGACATTATTTATTTATGGTCACTAGTCGATCCACACGATTAGCCTATTCACTTTATATTGCCTCTGCATGATATAATTTACAGTTTTATATATTAATTCATGCAATTGTGCTTTTCTATTTAAATGGCCAAAATCGCAAGTATTGATTTCGAAATTTTGGAAGTCTCGGGGAAGAACTACCTCAGCTGACAATTGGATGTAAAATTCCATCTAGGAGCCTAATCCCTAAGAGCCACAATTACAAAAGAAAATAAGGCGAAAGATATAGATAAAGTAAAAGCAATAACCTATATTTGTCACCACGTGGACAAGACCCTAAAGGCTGAATACCTAACAGTCGAAGATCCACTTGATCTGTGGACTGTCCTTGAGGAAAGATATAAACATAAAAAAGATGTTATACTTCCAAGGGCCCGTTTGAGTGGAAAAATCTGAGACTGTAGGATTTCAAAAATCCATAGCTAAGTCCAACTAAGCATTGTTCAACATCACCTCACGATTGAAGTTGTGTTGTGAAACAATTTAAGAAGAAAAGACTTAAACAGCTTTTCATCAAAAAGATGCCATCCTTATGTAGTAATACCATGAATGAAAGTTCACTAAGTATCATGAGCTACTTGCGTGCTTATTAATGGCTGAACAAAATAGAGAGCTTCTCCTCACCATTCATAACATGTGCCCTCATGGCACGGCCCCTCTCCCAGAAGCTCATAATACATCTTCCAAACAGAAGATTAAAATAATAGGGACATTCAAAAGGGGGGACCAAATAAGAAGCATGATAAAGGACAAAGTCACCAGAATAACAAAAATATAGGGAAGAGGAAGTTCACTTGGTGGAGGAACGAAAACAACAAAAATCAAGCACCCCCACCTAAGAAGGATTGGGAAGAACAATGTCATCGCTGTGACATGACTGGACACTGGTTTAAAGTATGCAGCACTTCATGGCACCATCAAGATTTGTACCAATAAAGCTTGAAGAAGAAAGCGGAGTCAAATCTGGTAGCCAATTACTCTCAAGCTCCGAAATAGTTCACTGCTACAAATTTCGACAATGATGACTTATTCGATTGATTGTCTTTATCTAATTTTAGTTGAATAAACATTGTCATGACGAACATTTTAGCATAACTATGTATGGTTTTTATTTCCATTCAATAAATTAGTTATGCTTTGCTTGCACTCTTATGTTCTGGTATGCTTCATCTTTGACTAGATGGATTGCTCTCATAATTGCCTAGTAGACAATGCCTCTACACATATAATCCTTCAAAACATATGCTATTTCAATAGGATAATACCATATGATAGCCTGGTGAATATTGTATTAGGGCCATCAAATATAATTGAAGGATCAGGAAATGCAACTTTGTTGCTCCTAAATGATACACGAATAAAATTAAAGGCTGCATTATTCTCTCCGAATTTAAAAAAAACTTACGGAGTTTCTAGGACATCCGCCAAAATGGATTCCACTTTGAAACTGATAGTAAAAACAATAAATAATACTTGTATGTAACGTCTTAAGAAAATGAACACAAATCCATACTTGAGTAATTTGAGAAACTCTCATCAGGTCTCTATCATACAAAAATTCGAAGAGAGGAAGCAAATTTAACGGAGCACCTTAAGTTCCAGATATAACCTAAGTATATGCTTTGGCATGATGGACTTGGCCACCATGTATCGGTAATAATGCATTGCATTATATCGCAATCCTATGGACTTAAACTGAAGAACTCGAATATTCTTCAAATGGGTGAGTTTCCTTATATCCCTTGTGGATAATGAATCTCCAAGATTCCTCGAAAGAATACAAGGAGATATATATGGACCAATCCACACTCTAGTGGACATTTTCGGTATTTCATGGTAGTGATAGATGCATAATCAAATTGGGCACAAAAAATTACACGTGCATTTTCCAGACAATGTATCTTTTCCAAATCTATGTGCACAAAAAATAAAATTACACGTGCATTTTCCAGACAACCAAATAAAGAAAATTCGTCTAGATAATGTTGAGGAATTCACCTCCCGGTCATTTCAAGAATAGTACCTAGCAACTCGGATCAAAGTTGAACATCATGTACCACATGTTCACACCCAAAATAAGTTAGCTGAGTCACTTATAAAAAAGACTCCAATGGATTGCATGTACTTTATTAATGAAATCATAGTTGTCGGTGACTGCATTGGAATATGCAATATTGCATGCTGCTTCATTAATAAGACCCAAACGCTCTGGGAGTCAAAGTTATTCTCTGATGCAACTAGCATACGGAACACCACCGAATATCACTCATTTGAGTATTTTTGGTTGCACAATTTATATCCCCATAACAGCATCACAGAGGACAAAAATGTGTCCACAACGTCGTCTAGGAATCTATGTAAGGTTTGATTCATCCCCAATTATTAGATACATAGAACCCAAATTGGGGGACGCTTTCAATGCACGTCCTAAAGAATGTGAATTTGCTGAGACAAAATTCCCCAAATTGGGCATAGATTCATCGAAGTCTACGAGTCGTAAATTATCTCGTGGAACACAAAAACATTATCCCACTATGATTCTAGAACTTAGTAATATGAAAGTGGGTTCCTGAAGATCATTTGCATTCAAAACACTATTCATCAGTTCCCTGATCTATTTACTGACAATAAGAAAAATCAAATCACTTATCACTACTGTTAATACTCCAACTAGGATTGACATCACCGTGAATGGATGCAATCTACCAGTAGCAGAAGTGGTTGTTCCTTAACTGAAAAGAGGCAGACCACTAGGCTCCAAGGATAAAAGTCCCAAAAAGAGGAAAACTCCTGGAGGCCTTGAGACAATCTCACCATAGGAAAATGGGCTCATGTCCATACCCCTCATCCCTCCCAGAACCACATTAAAGGGAGAATCCGAGAGAAACCGAAATATCATTAAATTTTGTACATACCGGAGGTGTTGAACAGAAAAAGCATAATCGTCGCTGATAACTTTCCATTCTATATTACAATTCACGTCGATGAAAGTGCTAATGATATTGATCTACACTATATTATTGAATGCAAATAGAGAGATGATTGGCCAAACTGGAATGCGGAAATAGAAGCAGAGATGGAATCACTGTGAAACGCGAAGTATTTAGACCAATAGTCCAGAAACCAAAAGGTGTCAACCCTGTGGGATATAAATGGGTATTTGTCAGAAAAAGAAATGAAAAAAATGAGATCGCACGCTACAAATCATGGCTTGCTCAAGGATTTTCCCAAAGACATGGTATTGACTATGAAGAAACATACTCACTGGTGATGGATGGATCACTTTCCGATTTTCATTAAGCTTAATAACAAAGGAAGGATTAAATATACAGCTAATGGATGTTGTACCTGCATATTTATATGAAAATCTTGATAAAGAGATTTATATGAAACTTCCTGATGGCTTTTAACTGCATACAACTTTAAAAAATAGATCACGAGACATCTATTCTGTTAAGCTACAAAGATCATTATATGGTCTTAAAAAATCGAGAAAAATGTGATATAACAGACTTAGCGAATTCCGTGTACAACAAGGATTCCACAATAATGAAGTCTGCCCTTACACCTTTATAAAAGCAAAGGGACCAAGATTTGTAATAACTGCAGTCTACGTAGACGACTTAAATCTCATCGGATCTCCTCAAGATAGTACCGAGATATCTGAAAACCTGACAAAATAAATTGAAATGAAAGACCTATGCAAAACGAAATTTTGTTTTGGCTTACAGATTGCACATCTAAAAGACAGTATCGTGTTACATCAAACCACATATACCAAAAAATTATGAAAAATTTTCATACAGATAAATGTCATCCACTAAGTATACATATGGTAGTATGTTCTTTGGATGTACATAAAGACCCCTTCTGTCTACTAGAAGAGGGAGAGGATATTCTTGGTCCTAAAGTCCCTTATCTAAGTGTAATCGAAATACTTCTTTATCTGGCTAACTGCACACGTCACTATATAGCATTTGTAGTAAATTTACTAGCCAGATACATTACTACACCTATAAAGTGCCACTGGACCGGAGTTAAGCATTTTCTGTGCTACCTCTAAGGGTCAATAGATTTGGGCTTATATTTTAAGAAAGAATCATCATCCATACTTGTTGGCTATGCAGATGCAGGTTACATGTCTGATCGCCATAATGAGAAGTCACAGCATGGGTACATGTTTACCTATGGTTAGGGCTGTTGACGAACAGAACGTTCACCGAGCTACTCGTGAACAAACTCGATACATGTTCGTTTACATTCGTTCGAGAAGCTTAATGGACAAGCTTGAACAACTTTTAAAGCTCGGTTAGTAAACGAACAGAGCTTGAACATAACTGTGTTCGTTCATTTATGTTCATGAACAAACTTGTTAAGTGTTCATGAACAAGCTCGTTAAGTGACGTTCATGAACAAGATTGTTAAGTGTTCATTATAATACATTGATGGTGGAATTGTTGGAATATTGGATTCTTACATTGTATTACATTTAGATAAATACTATATGTTTTACTATGATGGGAATGGATGCTTGTAATGGGATTTATGGAGCTATTATGCTGAATTTGTTTGTTTTTGTCCTGCAAATATTTAATTCTTTTATTTAATTGATTTAGTCATGGGTAATTATGGTTAAATATTATTATTCCTGATTAAAAACTGACGTTCGTTCGTTTGTTTGAAACTCTGTTCATGAACAAGATTGATTGCGTGTTCACGAATATGTTCCTGAACATGTTTACGAACAAGCTCGAAATGTCTTGTTAACGAATAGAACGTCTGATGAACTACTCGTGAACAAGCTCGATAAATGTTCATTTACGTTTGTTTAGGTTCGTTCGGTAAGCTTAAAGAACAAGTTTGAACAGGTTTTAGAGCTCGGTTAGTAAACGAATATAGCTTGAACATGGATTTTGTTCATGAACAAAACCAAGCTCACTGTTAAGCTCGTTCAAGCTCGTTCGTCAACAGCCCTACCTACGGTGGGACGACCATCTCCTAGAAATTTGTAAATAAAACTAGGATGGCGACATCATCCAATCATTCAAAAATTCTCACCATCTATGAAGCAAGCAGAGTGTGTGTTTAGTTATGCTCCGTTGTGCATCACATCCTGTTGGCAATCGAATTGAACATTGGTGATCTTGAGCCATCCAATATGTTTGAAGACAATGCCGTCTGTATAGCCCAGCTACGAGGAGGTTACGTCAAAGGCGATAAGACAAAGCACATCTCTCCAAAATTCTTTTGGACATATGATTTGCAAGAAGAATGGCGAGATCGATGTGAAGTAAGTACAATCTAGTGAAAATCTGGCTGTTATGTTCACTAAGTCTCTTCATACATCCACTTTTCAGAAATTTATACAAAAGATTAGTATGAGATGACTAAGAGTTCTGAAAGCCTAAGAGCTTGGACAGATTAAGGGGAGTTAACGGAGAATTCTATTCTTTTTCCTTAGCTATGCTTTATTTCCACTAGATTTTCCATAGCCAAATGTTTAACAAGGCAAATCCTATTAACTCTAGATCATAAAGTATCCATCCCTTGTGCTACTCACATAATACTCAGAATCTCGAAGTATTCATGAGTATGAGTACACACTTATGGTGGGATAAGGAGGATGTTATGAATGTGGTATGCAGGCCCAATTATAGGCCCATATTGGGCATATCCTACCCAGTTACAGATTAGGAGTTTGTATCCTACGTAAACACTATATCCTTCCATTGTATGAACTCCTCCCCATTCCCCTATAACTAAAGGCATGGGGTCTTCTCCAAAAAATCACTTCACAACCCTAATACAATTGGTGTATCTCATTTTAAACATGTTATGCATACTATACATGTTTCATACATGATCATCATGAAACTACAATTTTGTATTTTTCATCTTCCATAGTAGGAGTAGCTGTTTGATAATATGAATCAAAATGTAATGTTACACACACACACACACACACACACACACACACACACACACACACACACACACACACACACATTTGCATTGCATACACATTCATGTTTTGTTCTTTAAGATATATATGCAAAAGTTCAAAATGCATATGAAAAGCTTGAAATGCTTAGTTGCTCAAGAAAATTCTTAATGGAACTAATGCCTGATGCACATCATTTATTTTGCTTATTAATTCTTATGCATATATTTAATATACGAATTTGCATGAGTTATATGATAAATTTTTACGGATACTTAATGTTATATCTTAACATTAATAATTTAAATTGGTACTTTTAGTTTGCTAAAATATTAATTTTCAAGGACCATCCCACTTACCTATTTTATATAAATAGTGTCGTAATAATATTTTATGTAAATATTATTATTTTACAAAATATAAGAACATATTTCTATCTGAATTTGGAATTTATGTTCTATATGAATACATAAATTCAGTGGGAGTAATATGGTATTTTGATAAATTGTGGTGACTTGTACTTGTTCAAAATGAACAACATATAAGTATAGATATATTTCTGCAAGTGTCATAAAAATATTGAAGCAGTTTTTAGTCATGGACGATGATTAGAAATTTAATAAACTTTCGATACCATGCTATTAACTAAATCTTTATAATTAACGACTAAGCTATTGGCAAATGTATATATTTATTGGGCAAATTGCTTATCTTCTGAATGTATCTATATTTTAGTTAGAACAAAACCAACATATATAATTGCTGCTACTAAAAACATAATTGTTAACCTCAACAAACGAGATCGTCTCAATGGAGACAACTTCAATGTCTGGAGTTTTCATATCAAATATGTCTGGAGTTTCCATACTAATAACTTTCGGTTTTGAGATAGAAACATCTGGAAAATAAAATTGTTGTGTGGGCATAAAATTGTTATGTGCATATAGTTTTTTTATGTTTAAATAAGATACAAAATAGATGTAGAAAGTTAACGGATGGCATTCTAGATATTAATTTGAATATAAATTTAAAATTAAAATTAATTAAATATAGTTTTCCTACTTAGTAATATTTTAAATATTAATTAAAAATCTTAATTTAATATTAATATTTGTTAGTGTTAGTTTGCCTGCAATTTTTCATAATACAGCCTTCTACAGTTTGGCTGCCACCAGAACGAAACAATAGGACACACAAAATATAGATTTAAAAATGGTAAAAACTTGTGGAATTAAACTTCTTAAATTTCCAATTAAAAAACCATTATCACACTGCTTCACACTATGAATTTCCCGCACCTGAAAGCTCTTACAAACGAAATGATAAATCAAAGGAAAACCCAAAAAAAGATCACATGAAACGCCTTCACATTTACAATGAAAGCATCCTACCGATGAACCCTATGGGACCTCCGATGGGATGTCAGAGGTGATCCATCAGCCTTTACCGGATATGTATGCTTCATTGGTGTCCTCGGAGATGAATCTGAGACCATTTCATTGGAGGCTTGCAGATGCTCAAGCGTGGCCAGGACCTCGGACATCTTAGGCCTGAGCTTAGCTTCATTTCTGATGCACTGGAATGTAATCATTGCAACGGTGCAGGATCAATTCTTCGGGTATTGGCCCTCTAATCTTGATTCCATGATCTGAAATAGCTTCCACTTGTCTACACGGAAAGGCCTAGCCCAGTCTACCAAGTTTTGCTCTATGCTGATTTTGTTCTTATTGAGGGCTTTGCAAGCAGAAGCAGTTCCAGATCATGTCAAATCTGGCAGCATGCTACAGTCTACAAATCAAACAAGAAATTATGAATGAATGAAATTGCTTAACCTTAAATTATGAATCAAAGAGAAACCGGAATTTTGTACACTGTTTTACTTTTTTGTGAAAACAGAGACCCTTGGTGTAGTCGCGAACTTGCTGCTCTGGAGATCTGCAACTGTTGACCTACAAAATTATGACCTACATGTAGCATTGTTCGTGTATGCCATCGACACAGTTTGCATCCGTGTCAAAACTTTGGATGACACCAGGACAGCCCCGTAAGTCCCGTAATATTAAGCTCTCGCAGGTGATCATCGATGAAGTGGAAGGAGGGTACGACGATTTGATGGCAAATTGCAGAATTTGTTTTTTGGATTTTTGATGTTTTAGTTAATCTCATCTTCGTCTTAAATATATGACTTATCTAAGAA
This sequence comes from Scilla litardierei, assembly GCA_030789695.1. Classification (NCBI taxonomy): domain Eukaryota; kingdom Viridiplantae; phylum Streptophyta; class Magnoliopsida; order Asparagales; family Asparagaceae; genus Scilla; species Scilla litardierei. The sequence continues at coordinate 47,789 of JAULAV010002136.1, read as the reverse complement.
ATATCACCAACCATGTACCTTTTATCGCATTGACAAAGAAACCATGTTCAAGGGCCTATCAAACAGGATCTCATTGCTTGAATTAATGTGGATCTTCGGCTTCACAAAGACACACCACATCTAGAACTCAAACCAATATAACCTTCTTAGTCTCAGCTTATGTCTTCGCCAACATATTTAGGATGCATAATTTTAAGTTGAAGCAGATCAAGACATGTGGGTTAATGAATAGGCATCATAGTCTTTTCAGTGGCCTACCCGTGGTAATTAAATAGGGAGATTTTTCTACGATCACCAAAAGATATTTATTTTTTTCATGGTAATCATCTCAGTATGTAGGGATCGTCTTACCCTTGCAATACTAACAAAACACACTAGAGGGGGGGGGGGTGAATAGTGTAATGGCAATAAAATTGTCCAATTGAAATTTAACTTGCAAATGCGGAATTATAAATGCAAGAGAAATTAAAAGGCACAATCAATCCAAACGCAAACACAAAGTTTTACCCTGATTCCCCAAACTTGGGTACATCCAGCCACACCAATATTCACTAATTCCCACACAGAGAAGTGAATACAAATCTCACAAGGAGATACCCCACAAAAAGGATTTATGCCCTACACAAGGACCCAACCAATCCTACACAAGGATCAAGACTCCCACATAGAGAATCACTAACTCCCACTCAAAGAATTAGGGTTAGCCCTACACTAGGACACTAGAACTCCCACAAAGAGAGTTAATTCCCACAAAGTGAATTCCCTAGTCCCACAAAAAGACAACCTCTCACAAAGAGAGAAACTCCCACAAAGAGAGTATCCTAATCCCACAAAGAGAAATAGGAAAACAAATTACACCAAGTAAAGTAAATACTCTTACCTATGCCTTGAGATGCTTACTCATGAATGAATGCAAGGAATAGAAGAGGATCTCCAAGTATTGGAATATGCTCGAGAGCACTTGGATGATTTCCCTTGAGATGGACTTCAATGCATGAAGGAAGATGAATGCTCAATAGAGGGAAATGAGGGAGCTTGAGAGTTGCTTATTGATCTCTTGAGATTTTCTATAGAGTCAAGAGTTAACAAGTGTTGTCAAGAGTTCTCAAGTGATGGCAGCACACTCATATATATAGGAATCCTATATCAAGCCCAAAAACCCAAAGAAACAGCTAAATGAACAAATCTGCAACGGCTAGAAACTGGGTGAAAACGACAGGAACAGTCGACTGTTGATCAAAAGACAGTCGACTGATCAACGGCTAGAAAATATCCAACGGCTATAATCTGAGCTAGGACAGTCGACTGAAGAAGACAATACAGTCGACTGACAAACATGACAGGCGCCTGTTAATCCTTCAGCAGACGACAGCTGCAGGGGATGGATCGAAACAGAGAGCTGCACTCTTTCTCCAATTCTTCGCACAGGCGACTGATGTTAATACTATAGTCGACTGTCAAATAGTCAGGCGACTATATATTCTTCATCAGTCGACTACTGTAAAATATGGAGAGAAGATAGAGAGATGCAGTGATTGCACTTACGTAGACAAGCGACTGTTGGCCAATTCACAGGCGACTGTAAGTATACAGTCGACTGTAAATTGATCGACAGACGACTGTGCGTAAAGCTCAAGTTTGAGTCAATTGAAATGTTGACTTGAGCTGTGCATATCAGGCGACTGTAGAAGGATCTACAGGCGACTGGAAATCACCCAGTCGGCTGTGTTTCCCTCATCAGGCGACTGACGGAAAAGCCAGAGACTCCAAATGAGTCTTTGGACAGAGTGAACCTATTGGGTTAGATTCTATGATAATCATAAGGTTCACTAAGATGGTTAAATGCATATGCATGAAAAGTAAACCATCTAGCAAGGCATTACAATAACCTAGACTCAAAAGAGAGAGAAAGTAATAAAGTAAATTACATGGATTACAATGCTTTCCTTAGAGTCTAAGTCTTCAATCTTGATGCCTTAATTGCTCTCCACCATCTCCAAGCTTTGGCACTCCTTGAGTCCAAACTTAGGCCCTTCTTCATATGATGTCCATCCTTACACCAAGTGATTAGTCTCCAAAAAAGATATCCTTGAAATATACTGAGAGACTAAAACATGAGATTCATTAGCAACAACATAATGTTGTGATCATCATCAAAATAAGATTGGTATGAAACACCAATACTCAACAATCTCCCCCTTTTTGATGATGACATATATTATGTAAATCATAAAGAATTAAAGCACAATGCTAATGATCTCCCCCTACTTATATGCACCAATTACATAATGAGCTACACAAAGGTAAAAACTCATAATACCAATAAAAAACATGGTGACATATAATAGGCATGGATTACATAAACCAATTGCAAAGAATAAAAGCATGCATACATGAATGGTTTATCTAATCCCATATATCTCTCTCCCTATAGAGATATCTCTCCCCATATGCATATGTATATATCTCTCCCCCTATAGATATGATCACATAATGCATATATCTCTCCCCCTTGACATCGTCAAAAAGGTGGACATCAAATATATCCCCCTTTGTCATCTTAACCAAGATGAGACAATATGCAAGACAAGAAAGATATGTATGACACCAAATTTAGAAATTTAGTGGGTATCAATTCACTATCACATGCTCCCCCCTAGATCATAGAAATGGTCAACTTTTGACTTCTAGGATCTAATACCAATTAATTAATGGAGCCATGGGCCAAAAAGTGTATCAAAGCAATAGATATGGAAAAATCAAGCTTCAATGATACACAAGGATATTGCCAAAAACAATGAAACATGAAACATGTTGGCAATAAACAAGAGGTTTGGTTTGAGACCCAAAATAACCAAATGTAAATAATGATCTCAATTAAACTCCGAAATAAGAGTTAAAATATGTCTTAAAATAATTTAAACATATAATATATTGACTCCCCCATTTACATACACATGGATCAAAAATGCATGTATGTCAACAAACCCCAAGATTCCCATTTTCATGAAGAATACATACATTTGAAAGTATTTTCAAAAACATGAAACACACACACAACCAATGGGTATGTAAAAATATAGCATTAAGCACAATACCCATGCAATATGCAAATGTGTGTGTGGAACCTAAACATTAGGTAACCAAACCCAAGAGGAGTTTGATTTCCTAATGTAATCACACGAGGTGATCACATCCCTAACTAGAGAGTTGATGTAACTATCTCTCTCTTACACACTAACCATAGTGAGAATCCATAATCTCAAGGATTTCCTAGGCAAGGGTTTTGCCTTTGCAAGAGGGAAGGATGTGGCATGCTTAGGTGTAGAAACAAATTTCTTAGCATGCAAAGAATGAGGATTTTGCTTCTTAGCAAAAAATGAAGATTTTTCATTCTTCCTCATCACCTTGTGATCTACATGCTTCTTATTGGTGTTCTTGTTGTACAAGAAAGCATGGTGATTCTTCTTAGGTGCTTTAGTAATATTTCTTGAATTTGCACCAAAAGAGGAATTAGAGGTAGGTTTGTGAACCCCATTTTGAATATAACCCAAACCTCCTCTCTGATTTGCCGGATGTTATTTTTCCAACAAATCGTGGAGTGAATCCCTAGAATACACAAAGCTTATGAGCTTCCGGGATTCCTCTTCACATTTCAACGTAAGTTGTTGAATGTGAGCATCTAAGCTAAGGTTTTGAGCAACGAGTTTTTCATTAGAAAGGCTCAATTCCTTAACTTGAGAGAGAAGTGTGTCTCTCTCACAAGTTTCATAAACATGCTTTTCCTCATGAATTACACTTGCAATATCTAGCTCATGCAATCTACTCTTAGCAATCTTATATTTTGCTTTTAATCTATTGTAAGAGTTGATGCACTTACTAGCATTTTTGGAGACCAAGTCAAAATTGATCTTGAGCTCCTCGTATGAGATCTTTTCCTCCTCGATCTCAACAACATCATCATCATCCTTGTTAGAGCTTGATGATGACTTCTCCTCCGTAGCCATGAGGCACGAATCCTCATCGGAATTGTATGCGTCAAGCCAAGCATCCAACTCTTCTTCATTTAATCCGGAGGGGATGGGTGTAGGACCATCAATGGCTACAAAGCATGCGTGAGCATCCTCCTTTGTATCCTCTTCTTCGTTACTCGAAGTGTCCTCACTCGAATCATCAAAGGTCCCGACAAGTCCCTTCTTTTGATTCTTGGACTTGGACTTTCCTTTCCAATGCTTCTTCCCTTTACCCTTGTAAGTTTATTTGTTGGGTTTGGAAGGGTAGGACAAGTGACCTTTTCCACTGCAAGTGTAACAAGTTGGAACCTTGTTAGAATTGGAGGCAAACTTTGACAAAGACTTACCTTACTTGCATTTGAGGAATGCTTTGAATTGCTCAACAAGCTCCTCAATTTCTTCTCCACTTGCATCTTCTTGCTCATCTTCTTCACTTGGAGCTTCTCGATGGAATTTCCTCCTCCACTTGATTGGCTCCTCCTTGACATGGAATGCAACCCCCTTTTGCTTCTCTAGCTTCTCGGGCTTTGTTGGTTGAATCTCCTTCTTGTGTTGAAGCTTCACTTCATACGCCATGAGATTTCCAATGCACTCCTCAACGGTATATTTGGACGTGTCATACGACTCCAAAATTCCGTTGGCCTTTGACTCCCAACGAGGTGTGAGAGAGTCAAGGATCTTCTCTACACGATCCTCTTGGGAAATCGTCTTCCCGAGTCCCTCCAAGGCGTTCATGATATCGGTGAACCTTGTGAACATCTCTGAAATGCTTTCGCCTTCCTGCATCTTAAACATTTCATATTTAGATATAAACAAAGTTTGTTTAGATTTCTTTACCTTCATTTTCCTTTCATGACAAATCTCCAAGGTGTGCCAAATATCATTTGCCGTTTTGCACATGGAGATGTGGTTGAACTCATTAGCTGAGAGAGCGCAATGTAATGCATTCATAGCTCTCGCATTGAACTTGATCGAGTCCTTCTTCGCCTTTGTCCTTGAAGCCGCAGGAGTAGTGGGCTTCTCAAATGGCACCTCCGGGATGTCCCATAGGCCTTGACCCTCCATGTAGATCATCATTCTGAACTTCCAACTAGGGTAGTTGGTTTCGTTGAAGAGCGGGGGTCGAACGGTTGAGTGACCTTCTTCATGAGACGCGGATGAGGCGTTGAATACCATCGTTACGGTATGCTTTAACCTCGCTCTGATACCAATTGTAGGGATCGTCTTACCCTTGCAATACTAACAACACACACTAGAGGGGGGTGAATAGTGTAATGGCAATAAAATTGTCCAATTGAAATTTAACTTGCAAATGCGGAAATATAAATGCAAGAGGAATTAAAAAGCACAATCAATCCAAACGCAAACACAAAGTTTTACCCTGGTTCCCCAAACTTGGGTACATCCAGCCACACCAATATTCACTATATTTCCACACAGAGAAGTGAATACAAATCTCACAAGGAGATACCCCGCAAAGAGGATTTATGCCCTACACAAGGACCCAACCAATCCTACACAAGGATCCAGACTCTCACACAGAGAATCACTAACTCCCACTCAGAGAATTAGGGTTAGCCCTACACTAGGACACTAGAACTCCCACAAAGAGAGTTAATTCCCACAAAGAGAATTCCCTAGTCCCACAAAGAGACAACCTCTCACAAAGAGAGAAAATCCCACAAAGAGAGTATCCTAATCCCACAAAGAGAAATAGGAAATCAAATTACACCAAGTAAAGTAAATACTCTTACCTATGCCTTGAGATGCTTAATCATGAATGAATGCAAGTCATGAAAGAGGATCTCCAAGTATTGGAATATGCTTGAGAGCACTTGGATGATTTCCCTTAAGCTGGACTTCAATGCATGAAGGAAGATGAATGCTCAATAGAGGGAAATGAGGGAGCTTGAGAGTTGCTTATTGATCTCTTGAGATTTTCTATAGAGTCAAGAGTTATCAAGTGTTGTCAAGCATTCTCAAGTGATGGCAGCACACTCATATATATAGGAATCATATATCAAGCCCAAAAATCCAAAGAAACAGCCAAATGAACAAATCTGCAACGGCTAGAAACTGGGTGAAAACGACAGAAACAGTCGACTGGTGATCAAAAGACAGTCGACTGATCAACGGCTAGAAAATATCCAACGGCTATAATCTGAGCCAGGACAGTCGACTGAAGAAGACAATACAGTCGACTGATAAACATGACAGGCACCTGGTAATCCTTCAGCAGACGACTGCTGCAGGGGATGGATCGTGTAACGACTGGTTTTCATGTACATGGATTATCTATATTATATATATGTTTTGGTGGATTTTCTCCTTATGTGTGGTTTCCATCTCCGTAGTTTTCGTTTTCGTTCGTTTCGTTATGATTCTTTAGCTTTTTCCTTGGATCATTGGGTTTGGAGTAAGTCATTCGTGATGAACTTCAAGTCGCTCATATTTTAGAGTTAGAGTGATCTTAGAAGCTATAGAAATCTTCCCGAAGCTTCGCGCTTCAATTCGGCACTTTTGTGCACTTTAGTTGGTTCAAGAAGGGGGACCAACCGACTAGATTCCAATCTAGTCGGTTAGGTACTCTACTGGAACCGACTAGTTCATTGAATCAATAATTCAGAAGTTACTGTTTACTGTTAGTCGGTCTAAGAACAACCACCGACCGACTAGATGTGAAACTAGTCGGTCAGAACTTGCTCTCAGACTGACTAGTCCTTTTGATAAATTTCACCTGAGTTACTGTTTATCGTTAGTCGGTCTAAGAACGTCTTTCGACCGACTTGGTTGCAAACTAGTCGGTCAGCCATTGTTCTTTAACCGACTAATTCATTGACCATTTTGACGACCTGAATTACTGTTTGATTTTAGTCGGTCACAGTTGGTTGATCGACCGACTAGTTCTCGAACTAGTCAGTCAACCACCCTTCTTTGACCGACTGACCACTGTCGTAAACCTAAGGTTTGCCCAGCCGCCGCAACTTTTCCTATTTAAACCCCCCTTCGATTCTTTTCTTTCTTTCTCTTCTCTTGGCCATTTTCTTTCCCCCTTGACCTCTGATCTTCCCCAACCTTCCTCTAGCCCTTCCTCCTTCCTCAAGAGCCCCCTCTCCCTCTCCATTTGCGCCGGCCATCTCCTCTAGGCCGTCGACAAACCCCCAAAACCCCTCAATATCCCATTTCTCCAGATTTTCTCCCCGTTTCCAGATCTGAGCGGTAGTTCTCCAGATCGTTCTTCCGTTACTGTGCTTGCTCGGCATCGTTCTTCCGCTACGATACGGTAGTAAATCGATCCTTTAATATTCTCTTAAACCACATGGTGATTTTTGTTAAAACCCTAATAAAAAATGGATATTAGAGATATTGTGCTGATGTTGTTTTGCCATGGCAGCGATCTCATCTCCGTAGCCTAACATTTTTTGACGTGCCTCGTTGATTGTCATCCTCGGTGCTAGGCAAGTGAAACTTGCCACTTAGGGTTTTAGGCCATGTTTTAGACCATTTGCTTGTTGTAGGCGTAAAAGAGACTAGGCGACGAAATGATACTCGCCTAGGCGTAAATTTTAGGATCTAGCTTGACAACAAAGCTAGATCCGACTACTTTTAATTATTTGCTCGTGTTGTCATCCATGCATCTTATCTGCCATGTTTAAATTTAATTAACGGTACGCGAATTATCTGTACATGCCATGCTATCCATGTTGAATGTTGCATTCGTAGCACACGCTACATTATTTGTACTACTTGATCCGGCTAGGCACCCATTATGCGGGCATAACCCAACGCCATACATGTTAAAAACACATCCTGGCTCATGATCCAGAAGCGAGCATACGCGTTCGGGGGTAATGCCCTGGCTCGATACACGTGGAGGGGTAGGGATAAGCGATCACCTGAGTTTACGAGTTGGCCTGATCCGCCACTCTAGCCAGAAGACGTAATCTCTATGCATGACGTGTTTACTTGACGTGATTTACTTGACTTGTACTTGTCCGTGTTTATACTTGTAAAACTTGTCATCCATGCCATACTTGTTACTTGTTACTTGTTACTTGCACCTTACCTTAATTGTTACTCACAAACTAAACTTGTCATGTTATGCATCATACTATAACTGCTAGGTTGTTAGTTTACCTTCCTTTCAGTTTCCTTGCCCAAGTCTTTTAGACTTGCTGACATGTGCCCCTTTACTCTTTTGGGTGACACATGTTAGATCCTGTGCCTGAGGTTGCTGCTGAGGACGTGGTGTTCGCTGACGCTGAGTCAGAGCCCGCATTCATCGAGGAGTTTGAGGACACGGGCGATCAGTCGTAGAGACTGTTTGTGTTATTGTTTAGATTGTTTTAGTTGTCGGTGCGTAGCACCAATACTTTGTGCCGTGTTGGCTTTTGTTGGCCATGTTTTGGGCCTAGACTCTTTCTTTTAGCCTGGTGGCTTTTCTGGATGTTGAACTTCATTTTAATGTTTGGACATTGTTGAGATTTGGGATTTTATTTCTGTATCTCCTTGTGTTATTATCTTGTTCTGTTCATGGTTACAGGGACCTGCATATGATTTATTGACGCTTATCAGGCGTGTAGCTTCACAGCTCCACGTCTGTGCGGACCTTCTCACGTCTCGCCTCCATTTTAGGGAAGCGGGGCGTGACAGTTTTTGTTGGTGGCCCATGCAGGTTCTCCCCTTCTGTAACTGCGATTATCGGAATAACGATAATAATATTAGAATGTCCAATAAACTAAGTTCGACATCCGAGTCATAAGCTATGAGTCTAATTTGTTTCGTTTTCTGCGTCATTAGATGGCAGGAAGGCGAGTTACCCGTGGTGGTGGTAGCGCGCCCCCTCATGACGAGGAGCCTGAGCGGGAGCCCACCAATGGGGAGATGATGCGGATAATGCTTCAGATGATGCAGGTGCAGCAGGGCGTGCTCCTGCAAGTCCAAAATGCTCCAGTTGCTCGAGCTACTCGGGCAATCCAGGATGCCCCTCGCTTCGAGCCGGGAGCGAAGCAATTTCGGGAGCTAGGTCCTGCTTTTTTTGATGGGTCTGAGGGTCCTCTGGCTGCCGATGAGTGGATTCGGAACATAGAGGATAATTTGAAGATGGCGAAGATCAGCCCGGCTGGATGGGTTGATCTGGCGAAGAGGCAACTCAAGGATAATGCTCGGAACTGGTGGGATGCAGAAGAGAAGATGCTAGTGGAGCCGATAGCTTGGGCTACCTTTAAGTCCAGGTTTGATGAGGAGTTCTTTCTGAAGGCTGCCAGGAAGGAGATGCTGTAGCGCTTTATTGATCTGAAGCAAGGGAGCTTGACGGTGGACCAATAGCACCAGGAGTTTACCAGGCTGAGTCGGTTCGCACCGAAGATGGTGCAGGATGCTGATGAGAGGGCTCAGAGGTTCCTGCAGGGGCTTGCTTTGGAGCTTCAGAGTTTCGTGTCTTCCTCTGATCTGGAATCTTATCAGAAGGTTCTAGTAGCTGCGAGGAGGCAGGAGCTAAACCTGAACCAGAGGAGAGGACATGTTACTGGAGCTGGGAAGAGGCCTATGAAGCAGGCCAGAGCGATGGTTAGGCCTGGTTTCAAGCCTAATCAACCGGTGCAGTTCAAGAGGCCAGGAGGGCCTATTTAGAAGACTTGCCATTTCTGCGGCAAGACCGGGCACATCAAAGAGCAGTGTAGGAGATTCCTGGGCCAGTGTATTGTCTGTGGAGATCCTACCCATACCATGAAGGACTGCCCGAAGTCGAAGCAGCCTTGGAGGGCACCTGTTGCAGCACAGCCATTGCAGCAGAGAGCGCCTGTTCCTGCTGGACGTGGAGTAGCCCTTGTCCCACAGAGGCAGGCTTTTCAGCAGGCTTTTCCGCCGAGGAGGCAGGCTTTTCTGATGACCGCTGTGGAGAGCGAGGCTGTGGATGAGGTTATCGCAGGTAATCCTCAATCTAGTTGTTACTTTCCTAGCTAGTTTTGATTGTTATTATGTTTGGTTGCTTGCACATGATTGTTTGATAGACTAGGGCTTGATTGTTAGACTGTTTGTAGGTGTGATTTTGGTGTGCACATTTCCTGCACGAGTCCTCTTTGACTCTGGTGCATCGATGTGCATTATTTCTCGGAGCTTCGTGGAGGAGCATTCCTTGTCGACGTCCCCTCTCTCCAAGAGTTAGAATATCGTTACAGGGAATGGCGTGGTCTCGGTGCATCGTGGTTGCAAATCTTGCTCGTTGGTGGTTTGTGGACATGAGCTTTACGCTGATTTCATTGTCCACGATGTCCTCAACTACGATGCGGTCCTTGGGATGGATTGGCTTGCGAGTTTCTATGTTACGATCGACTGTCGGAGGAAGAAGGTGGTGTTCGAGATTCCTGGACATCCAGTATTTGAGTTCAGTCGAGGTAGCAGTACTCTTGGCCCTGTCTGGTTTTGGACCAGACCGGTGGAGTTTGTGGCTATGCAGATGGAGCTGGAGAGGCCTGATGTAGTGCGGGACTTCGATGACGTCTTCCCCGAGGAGATGTCTGGATTGCCACCTGATCGGGCTCTGGAATTTTCTATTATCTTATTCCGGGAGCGCAGCCGATTTCGAAGGCGCCTTATCGTATGGCTCCAGCAGAGTTGGAGGAATTGCAGAAGCAGCTGGATGAGCTTTTGTAGAAGGGTTACATCAATCCTAGTGTGTCTCCGTGGGGAGCACCGGTGCTGCTGGTGAAGAAGCAGGATGGTTCGCGTCGCATGTGCGTGGACTATCGGGAGCTGAATGCGGTGACCATCAAGAATAAATACTCGTTGCCTCGCATCGATGATATTTTTGATCAGCTTGGAGGTTCGAGGGTGTTTTAGAAGTTAGATCTGAGGAGTGGTTATCATCAGCTGAAGGTGAAGAAGGAAGATGTTCCGAAGACAGCATTCAGGACGAAGTATGGACACGACGAGTTTGTGGTTATGCCCTTCGGTGTAACCAATGCACCCGCAGTTTTCATGAATCTGATGAATCTGATCTTCTATGACTTTTTAGACAAGTTTGTCGTTATCTTTATTGATAACATTCTGATCTATTCTAAGTCGGATGAAGAGCATGCCTCGCACTTGAGGACAGTATTGGAGATTTGAGGAAGCATCGACTGTATGCTAAGTTTTCGAAGTGCGAGTTTTGGCTGGACCGAGTTGCTTTTCTCGGGCATGTGGTGACTGGAGATGGTATTTCAGTGGATCCCTAGAAGATCAAGGCCATCAGAGAGTGGCCTGTTCTGCAGTCAACATCTAAGATCCGGAGTTTCCTTGGACTTGCCAGTTACTATCGGCGCTTCATTAAGGACTTTTCCCGTATTACTGAGTCGATGACCAGATTGACGCGGAAGGATGTACCTTTTGTTTGGTCGGGTGATTGCGGGAATGCCTTCGGTGTTCTGAGGGAGAGGTTGACGACTGCCCCTATTCTTATTGTGCCTGATCGCAGCGGAGGATTTGAGATCTTTTGCGATGCTTCTGGCAAGGGTCTCGGTTGTGTGTTGCATCAGCGCGGGCATGTTGTGGCATATGCTTCGCGTCAGCTCAAGACTCATGAGAAGAATTACCCGACGCATGACTTGGAGTTGGCTGCTATCGTGTTTGCGCTCAAGATTTGGAGGCACTTCCTGCTGAGTGAGAAAGTGAAGATCTTCACCGATCACAAAAGCTTAAAGTATATTTTCACTCAGAAGGAGCTCAACATGCGATAGCGTCGATGGTTGGAGCTCATGGCGGATTATGAGATTGATTTGCAGTATCACCCTGGCAAGGTGAATGTGGTTCCTGATGCGCTGAGTAGGCTTCCAGTGGTGATGTTGTTGACTTCGCAGTGGAGATTGCAACAGGATTTTTGCGAGTCAGGATTTGAGATCGTTCTTCCTGGAGAAGCTTCTTCGTTGATGTGTATGCAGATTCAGTCGACGATCGTGGATCGGATCAAGGCTGGCCAGGCTGGAGATCCAAAGCTGGTGAGGATTCGGGAGCAGGCGGAAGCCGGTCTGCGGACTGACTTTTTGATTCATGAGGATGGCTCGCTGAGATATGGAGCCAGGTTGTGTTTGCCAGCTGGAGACATCAGAGAGGAGTTGTTGGTGGAGGCACACAGTTCGCCGTATTCTGTGCATCCTAGTGGCACCAAGATGTACAAGGATCTTCAACTGAACTTTTGGTGGCATGGTATGAAGAGGAGCGTGGCTCGGAGTGTAGCTAAGTGTCTGGTTTGCCAGCAGGTAAAGGTAGAGCATCAGCATACGGCAAGGTTGATACAACCGCTTCCGATTCCGGAGTGGAAGTGGCAACACATCACTATGGATTTCGTGACTGGACTACCTCGGAGTCCGAAGCAGAATGACGCGATTTGGGGGATCGTAGATCGATTGACCAAATCCGCGCACTTTATTCCATTCCGAGTAGGACAGTCCACTGAGGCGCTAGCGAGGAGATACAGGGAGGTAAATTCTTTTACTCTCCATTTCTATTTCCTTTTCCTAGAAAGATAGTGTTACGAGGTGGAACTCGCGTACAAGGAATTTGTATTGAGGGGAACCAAGGGCACGGTGGTTATGTTGATAAGAGGGTTTAGGTGGGCTATTTAACAGGTGATTAGTGGGGTGAAGAGGCTAGACTTGCCGTCGGGGGTGGCCACAGAGTCAAATCTCACCGGACACGACGGAAGAAGATCGGGTGGCGGGAGCCAAAGGCTGACGTCGACCAAGGGGCGAGCTTTCCTGCACCACGAGCAACCTGTCACAAGGGCCGGGTTGGGGTCCAACCCTTAGCCCCTCCGATGCCTAAGTCAGTAATAGGACTTAAAACGGGGGCTAGGCACGCCGGTCGGACTGAGGGTGTGTCGACCGTACGTGGCGAGCTATAAGTGGGAGAACAAAGATGTGGACGACCTTTGCCCTCGTGTGTGAATAATGGATTGAGAGAGAGAATTTTCCAACCCCCTCACCGTCATAAGTGAGGGGGTATTTATACCGGACGAGAGATGACTAGGCGGGGCTGACCTGGCATGCTGACTCGACGTGCTGAGCTGGCTCGGTTGTCAGCGGAAGCTTCGGACGAGGATGTCAGGAACAGGAGTGCATGCCCTGCTTTTGTCAGACGGCGCAACGGCCAGGGGCACTTTTGTCAGGATTTCATGGCCGAAAGCATTAAGTGTCAGGGGGCTCAGCGGCCAGGGGGCGCTTTGTCAGTTGGTCGGCGGTGTTAGTGTCAGTCGTGTCCATACACTAGGTAGTTTGTCGTATGTGATGAACTAAAGGTCTGGCTATGCTATTCCCGGCGCCGTGGTTCATGGGGACCAGCCGGGTCGACCTGCTCGGGGGTTGTCCGGCCCGGCCGCGCCCCTTCTTGGTCACAGGTCGTGGGCCGCTGGCAAGGAGGGATATGCACATGCCTACATCAGCATCCCCGGTGGCACTGCCTGGGTGCTCCCCAAGCGCACTGCCCCTGGCGGGCCGAGCAGCCGAGGTTGTACGCCTCGGCTGGGAGGGGGAGTGCTGCAATGTGCGCCCATTCCCATGCAGCCTCGGACCTCCGGGATGGCGGCCCTTTCGCGAAGGGGTGAGTTAATGGGGTATGTCAGCGGATCTGGGCGGGAGTCGTATTCCTACGATCTTTAGGTCGTAACAATTGCCCCCGGCATTCGAGTGCGAGGCGGAAGCCCGGGTTGACTCGGATGGCGTAACACTACCTCCCTTCTAACATGGTTCGGACCTGGGTCCACGCTCAGGAGTGGCGACGTGGCTCCCGTGGAGTTTCGCCCGCTGTTGCGGGATCGCGGGATCTCGTCCCGACTGGGAGCGAGACGAGGTGGGATACTGCGATTTGGGGAGGGGCGTTGCCCTTTAACGACGTGCCATTGTATGTGGCGGTTGGATCGGACTTCGGGGGAGCCCGACCTTCTCGAGGAGGCCATGGTTTTTGTTGTGACGTGGTAACCGGATGTGGTTGTTATTTTTGCGGTGCTTTAGCCGCACTGTGCCTGGTGGAATTCCTAGCTGTTGTGCACTTGGGCTTAGGGTGAGGGGCCAGTAAGGAAGAATATTATTCATCAACCTCTACAGGAGATCCAGGGGGTATTTACAACCGTATGGCAGGTGTGCCCAAACCTGTGGTCGGGGCGGGAGGTTGTTTTAACTCGTCGCCCGCTGCATCGGGGTGAGCAGGTCCCCGTTGCAGGGCGGTCTTCCTTTCTACCGACCGCTGAATTCCTTCTGCCTCATTGTCCTGGGGCGAGCTGACGTGCCGTGAATCACCATTTGGCTTCATCAGGGATGCCGCCCCGTGGTGACCCCCCTTCGGGGGGGGCTGACCCTCGTTTGTCGGGTGGACCTTCTTCCTTTCCCTTTCCTCGCTTCCTCGTGTTCTGTCTTGCCGTCGCCGCGCTGGAGGGTTGCCCGGCCTCGTCGGGGATCCCGCACACCGAGGGGGAACCCCGGAGGAGGCGGAGGACGAGGTGGCGGGGGTGGTGTCGCCCTCCCGGGGGAGTCCGGTGGGCTGGTGTCGTGGGGAAGGTTGGGGGCTGGCAGGTGGGTCGCTAGGGGACCCGTTGGGGGTTTCCGCCCTTACACCCGGTAGGGATCGCCGTAGGGTGGATGTTAATTGGGGTGTGTCGGCCCGCGGCTAGTCTTCCAGGCCTGTCGTTCCATCTGGTAACGAGCGGGAGGAAGGCTGGCAGGCGGGACCTCCCATGTGTAAGGGGAACATCATATCAGAGGTCGTGGAGTGGAGGCGGTCACCATTGGGGAGAAGTGAGGGCCGTAGGTGGTCATCGTCCTTCTTTGTAGCTCGGTGGTACGTTCGGGGCCGTTTCCTACCCGGTGTGAGGGGATGCGAATCCCTTTCGTGTATCTTCCTCTCTCCCCTAGACTCTGAAGGGGGGGTACTTATGGAGGGATTCTGCAGAAGGGTTCATCTTGGATAGTGTGAGGGACAAGTGCCATTAAGGGGCAATGCCGAATCACGCGCTTTGTGGACCACTTTTTCCTGGCTGCACCTGACACGGTTCGTCTGCTTGTCCTCTCGGGGGGGCGTGTTGATGCTGAGGGCGTGTTTTTCGAGTGTCCTATCGCTTCGTCGAGTCGCGTCGTGGCGCTGCCTTATCGGTGCCAGGCGTATACCCAACGGGCATTGTTTCACGGTTTCTGGCTTACGACCGGTCCGCCCCAGTTTACGTGTCTTTGTCCCTATTCCTGGAGTTGGGTTTTCGAGGATCGGGGTCCTAATCCGGGCGGGGGATTCCTGAGGTGGTTTGGGTGGCCGGCCTCGGGTATTTGGTCGCTGTGCGGGCCGGACCGGTTAGCCCCTACAGAGGAGGGCGAGTCTCTATTCGAAAGCCGGTCTTTACCGTGTTTTGTCGCTGGTGTTACCTATTTTGTTTTCTTGCTTGTGTACACAATTACTGCCCCCAACATTCCCTTGCCCGAGAGCACGAGGTCTGGGGAAAGGGGATGTTGATGGTCTATGTGTGGTGTTTTGGCGGGACGGAGGATCACTGGATGCGATCGGGATGAGAAATGCCGCACTATTACGAACAGGGGCTACTCGTAGCATGGCTGACCCCCGGGTGTCTGGTGCGGGTGGATTCTATCACGGGCGGAAGCGGCCCCGCAGAGCGGGCCTCAGTTCAACCCCTTCACCTTTGTCTGAAAGGTATGGCGGGCTTTAGTTGGCGAGGGGTCTCGTTTAGAAGCGTCGGTCCTTCCTGTTATCGGGGGGGTCGGACTGTGGGGGTATACTCACTGGGCGTCCTAAGTTAGTAGGGGGGATTCTCTGTTCCTGCTTTACTCACCGCGAGGGGTGGTTCCGTTTCGTAAGCTCGCCCGGCCTTTGGTGGGGCTATTGTTTCAGGCTATGGCATTTTCCGAAAGTTAAAACAACTATGATGGAGATAAATGTTTTCATTTATATTTACAAGAACCTTTCTATGGATCGCACACAGGTACTTAGATTATCGCCCGTTCGTGGGGGTAAGCTCCGGCTCGGGGCGGGCTGTGGAACGGTCCTCGCCTGCGGTGAGTGACCTCCTGATTTGGGGTTACCCTTTGCCGGGTGGGCCTTTTTATCTTCAGTTGTTCTTGGCGCCTAGGTGAGCGTCCGTCCACTGCGCTGACGGGTTGCCAGGTCTCCTCGGTCGGGTAGAAGCGCTATGTGGGGCTCACCAGGGAAGTCGTCTTGCTGTGGTTTTTGTCCTGGGGGCCGGGGGTCCTGACGATCGGGCCATCTTCTCTCCATAGCTTTGTCATCTCCCTCCACGCCTCACGGTTTGGGTTTGAGGGTGGGGGGAATCCTGACGATCGGGCCGCCTCCCCTCCACGCCTCTCTGTTTGGGTTTGAGGGCGGGGTTCGGGTCCCAATTGTGCTGGGGCGGGCTGACACACCATGACTTGCCGTTTGGGCTCGTCGGGGATGCAGCCTCGCCGACGTCCCCGTCCGAAGGTCGACGGCAAGGAGGTGTTGGCTTGCAAGCCCGGGGGGCTCTTGCTTTTCCTGCCAGCGGGGGGCGGATGCCTACCTTTCTCTGACTCGTCCTTGTTTAGGGCAGACGGAGGAGTGAAAGGTGGATTTCCCTTGTGTAAGCGGAATATCCTATTGGCGATCCGTTTGTAAGGGGGAATATCCTATCGGAGGTTGTGGAGATGCAGCGGCAACCGTCCAGGGTGGGGGGGAACCACTGGTGGCCGGTGATCTCCCTTTTGTTAGGATGAGGCGTCTTGGCCCATTTTCCAGCGGGTGGGGGGGCGTTGGGACCGATACCTCATATCTTTCGACTCTTTGTTCTTCCCTCTTTCGGGAGGGTGAGAGGTGTATTTATAGGGGGATTTTGTTGACGGTTTCCTCCATAGTTATTGCGATGAGCTGGCATTATTGATGGGCTCCTCGGAATCACGCCCGTTGGAAACCGCTTTTGCTAGGTGGCGGTTAGGGGACCTCTTTTGTGGTGTATCATTAATTGCAGCGTATTTCTCGAGCGTCCTTTTGTTTCGTCGAGTCACATCGGGGCAGCCTCCTCGGGACCTGTCGCCTCATTTGCCCCTGGTTTACGTGTACTTGTCCTCTTTTCCATGTTCGACTTTTCAAGGGTCATGGGTCTGCCAAGTCTGGGGTGCGGTTACGCGGCCTTGCCTTCGCCCTGCCCCGGAGGTCTTGAGGGGGGGCGCGTAGCCCGGCCCGTGCCCTTCTCTGGTTTGGGTGGCTAGGGTTGGGCCTGCCCCAGAGGTCTTGAGGGGGGGGAGCGGGCGCGTAGCCCGGCCCGTGCCCTTCTCTGGTTTGGGTGGCTAGGGTTGGCCCTGCCCCAGAGGTCTTGAGGGGGGGAGCGGGCGCGTAGCCCGGCCCGTGCCCTTCTCTGGTTTGGGTGGCTAGGGTTGGCCCTGCCCCAGAGGTCTTGTGGGGGGGAGCGGGCACGTAGCCCGGTCTGTGCCCTTCTCTGGTTTGGGTGGCTAGGGTTGGCCCTGCCCCAGAGGTCTTGAGGGGGGGAGTGGGCGCATAGCCCGGCCCGTGCCCTTCTCTGGTTTGGGTGGCTAGGGTTGGCCCTGCCCTAGAGGTCTTGAGGGGGAGCGGGCGCGTAGCCTGGCCCGTGCCCTTCTCTGGTTTGGGTGGCTAGGGTTGGCCCTGCCCCAGAGGTCTTGAGGGGGGGAGCGGGCGCGTAGCCTGGCCCGTGCCCTTCTCTGGTTTGGGTGGCTAGGGTTGGCCCTGCCCTAGAGGTCTTGAGGGGGGAAGCGGGCGCGTAGCCCGGCCCGTGCCCTTCTCTGGTTTTGGTGGCTAGGGTTGGCCCTACCCCAGAGGTCTTGAGGGGGGAGCGGGCGCGTAGCCCGGCCCGTGCCCTTCTCTGGTTTGGGTGGCTAGGGTTGGCCCTGCCCCAGAGGTTTGGAGGTTTAGCGCTGAAAAACTTATGTAGAAACAACAATGTTGGGGAAAGCGGGTAGATGGGTATTTCGTATATATAAAAGAAAAACTCACAACTATTGGTAGAACTTTAGCAAGTGCTTTGCGTTCCAAGGATGGGCCAGCTCGTTCCCATCGGGGGTTGCCAAGAGGTGCGTGGCTGGTCTGATGATATCGAGACCTTGTAGGGCCCTTCCCATTTGGCGGCCAGCTTTCCCCGCAGGGCGGTCTCAGGTCGGAAGGTGGCGTCTCTGAGGACCAAGTCGCCGATCCTGAAAGTCCGCTGCTTCACCTGGGAGTCGTAGTGTCACGCCATCTTCTGGCTGTGCTTGACGAGGCTCGTCAGGGCCCGGTCTCTTACCTCGTCTATCAATTCAAGACTGAGGCCGAGTCCCTCTCCATTGATCTCTTCGTCGAAGAGTTTTAATCAGAGCGTCTCTTCTCCAATCTCCACAGGAACGACCGCCTCCGATCCGTATGCTAGCATGAACGGGCTTTTTCCTGTCGAGGCCTTGTGGGTGGTGCGATAGGACCATAGGATTCCCGGCAGCTCGTCGACCCATGCCCCGAAAGCGGCGTCCACTTTTTTCTTCATAGGGTTCAAGATGCATTTATTCGCGGCATCCGCCATTCCGTTGCACTGCGGGTGGGCGACTGATGCGAAATGGAGTTTGATCCCCCAGCCCAAACAGAAGTCACGGAAGCCTTCGCAATCGAACTGCCTTCCTTTATCCGTGACTATCGAGCGGGGTATCCCGAAGCGACATATAATGGATTGCCAGATAAAGCCCTTCATGTCCGTCCACGTGATACACGCTAGCGGCTCTGCCTCCACCCACTTCGTGAAGTAATCCATGGCGACGACCAGATATTTCCTTCCCCCGAAGGCCTTCGGGAAAGGCCCAAGGATGTCGAGTCCCCATTTGGCGAATGTGATCGGGCTCACGATGGGCATCAAGTTGGCCGGAGGTGCGGTCGTCCGTCGGCAGAATTTCTGGCACGCCTCGCACCTCTTGACGTATTGTACCGCGTCCTGGATCATTGTCGGCCAATAGTACCCCTGGCGCATTATTTTGTGGGTGATGGTGCGACCGCCATGGTGGTTTCCGCAGAAGCCTTCGTGCACTTCACAGATAACTTGCTCGGCCTGCTCCGGGCCCAAGCATTTTAGATAGGGCAGGACGTTGAAATTGGCGCGGCAGCGGCGGTACATCACTCCGTCCAGGAGTACGAATGACAGGGCCCGCCTCTCCACCTTTTTAGCCAGCATCCGCTCCTCGGGCAGTTCCCCCGTCTCCAAGTACTTTATAATGGGGGTCATCCACGTCGTCACCGTGCCCACACACATCAGTTCTTCTTCGTCAATGGTTGGGGTCAATAGGCTCTCGACGTAGATGGCCTTCCCGATCTCGGCTGCGGAGGAGGAGGCCAGCTTAGATAGGGCGTCCATCCGAAGGTTGTTGGAGAGGGGCAGGTGCTGGACGTCCGCCTTCTTGAACTTGCGGAGTTCGATCTGGATGCACTTAAGGTAACGCTTCATAGTTTCTTCTCGAGCCTCGAAGCTTCCCAGGATCTGTTGGACGACGAGCCGTGAGTCACTAAGGAGCAACACGTTCGTCGCCCCCACCGCCCTACCGAGCTTCAACCATTTAACCGCGGCCTCGTATTCCGCGACATTGTTAGTGGCCGGGAAGTTGAAGCGTAGGGCGTATTCCAACGAGCAACCGTCGGGGGTTTGGATGACGATACCCTCCCCCGTCCCGGATCCTATCACTGAGCCGTCGACGTGGATGTTCCATAATTCGTCTGCGTCCGTCCGGGCGGGCCTTGAGGGTTCGCCCCCCGGTCCCCCCGCGGGGGCACGGTCACCGATGGGGGCTCTGGTTGGTCCCCCGGAGTGCCCCCTGCGGTGCATTCCACCATGAAGTCAGCCAGCGCCTGGCCCTTGATCACCGTCTGGGCTTTGTACGTTAAGTCAAACTCGCTGAGCTCAACACTCCAGTTGAGCATCCTTCCCGACCGCTCCAACCTCTTCAGGTTTTTCTCGAGGGGCATGTTGGTGTGGACTGCGATGGGATGGGCCTGGAAGTAGGGTCGGAGCTTCGGGCGGTGGTGACTAGGCAGTAGGCGGCCCTCTCGATGGGACTGTAGCGGGTCTCCACCTCCTGGAAGATCCGGCTGACGTAGTAAACAGGGCGCTGCACCCCCTTCCTCCTTGATCAAGACGGAACTAACGGCCTCTTCGTTGGTTGCCAAGTACAACCCTAGGGGTTCGCCTTCTTCCGGCCGTGCGAGGAGCGGAGGACTTTGTAGGTAAGCCCTCAGCTCCGCGAACGCCCGTGCACAGTCGTTGTCCCACGGGATCACCTTCCTCTTGTCCTTAGATTCGCCAAAGGCAGTGCGCAAGACCCTGAAGAAGGAGTGTGACTTCTCCACAGATTTCGACAGGAATCGCCCCAGAGCAGCGATCCGACCGTTCAGTCGCTGCAAGTCCCGGATCGTCCGGGGTTCCGCCATATTGATGAGGGCCATCACCTTTTCGGGGTTCGCCTCGATCCCCCGCTTCGTTATCATGAAGCCCAGGAATTTTCCCGACTGCACGTCGAAGATACACTTTGCGGGGTTCAGTCTCAAGTTGTATCGGCGGACCCTCTGGAACGTTTCCTGTAAGTCGGCGAGGTGGTCTGGGGCCCTCCTACTCTTTACCAGCATGTCGTCGATGTAGACCTCCAAGTTTTTCCCCACCTGAGGGCCGAATATTCGGTCTACCATCCGCTGATAGGTTGCCCCGGCGTTCTTCAGCCCAAAGGGCATCTTGGTGTAACAGAAGGTGCCCTTGTCGGTGACAAAAGATGTCTTCTCCTCTTCCTCCTCCGTCATCGGTATCTGGTTGTACCCCAAGAAGGCGTCTATAAAGCTTAACAACTCGTAACCGGACGCCTGGTCCACCAAGCGGTCGATCCGGGGCAGGGGGAAACTGTCCTTTGGCACACCTTGTTGAGGTCGGTGAAGTCGACGCACATGCGCCACTTCCCACTGGGCTTCTTCACCAAAACGACATTGGCAAGCCAGTCAGGGTAATCCACTACCCGGACAAACTTGGCTTTGAGGAGCAGCTCTACTTCTTCCTCGGTCGCCCTCTTCTTTTCGCCCCCCGCGCTTCTCTTCTTCTGTCGGACCGGTCGGGCTTCTGGGTCAGTGTTCAACCTGTGGGAGATCACCGTCGGGTCAATCCCCGGCATGTCTGCGGGAGACCATGCGAATATATCTGCATTTTCCCGGAGCAGGCCGACGAGGGCCGCCCTCATGGCGGCCGGGAGTTTCGTCCCGATGGAGACGGTTCTCTCTTCATCCGCGGCTACGGGAACCTCCTCGGCCGGGGTCGGCCGATGGTCGCAGAAGTCCTCCCTTTCGTCGGGGATGAGGACCGCCAGGGCCCGCTTCGGGCTCCTGCGCCTGGCTGGCCCTTTGTTGCGGCCCCAGACACCTCCTGGTCTCCCCGCACCAGTCCCACCCCCTGCGGGGTCCGGAATTTCATTATCTGATGTAGCAGGCTGGGGAGCGCCTCTATGGCCGTCATGTATGGTCTCCCAATGATTCCGTTGTACGCCGACGCGACGTCGACGATGACGAATCGTGTCTCCCTGGTGACGACCCTCGGTTCCTCCCCCAGAGTCATTGGCAGGGTGATCGTCCCCAATATGGGGATCATATGGTCGGTGAAGCCGACAATGGGGCCCGCGCAGGGCTCTAGGTCTGCCCGCCCCCGCACCATCCTTTCGACCGTCGACAGGAACATGATGTCGCAGGAGCTACCGGTGTCAATCAGGAGCCGGCTGACAACGACCACCCCAATCCGAGCCTCGACGACGAGGGCGTCATCGCACTGACTCCCAACGGCCTGCTGATCTCCCTCGGTAAAGGTGATAGGGGGTCGGTTTGTCCTTCTCCGCTTCGGCTGGCTGCTGGCGCCCGCTACCATCACCTGTCGGACACCTGCCTTCGAGATCGTGGGCGACGTCCCCCCTGGGGGCGGCCCCCTGCTTATCATCTCAATGCGCATGATCGCCCCGGGGGGGCGTGGCTCCTCCCGATCGCGGTCTGCTGGCAGTTCCGGGCCCCGCGCCTCCCGGGGGGCTCTCTCTCCTTGTACTGCCCGCCTGCCCCCCACGAAGCCTCCCAAGTGGCCCGCCTGGATCAGCCGCTCGATCTCTCTCTTAAGAGTGTAGCAATGGTCGGTATCGCGGCCGTGGTCATGGTGATATCGGCAATACCTCCGGAGATCCCGCTTCGCCGGGTCCGACCTAATCCCCCGGGGAGGCTCCGGCAATAGTCCGGCCCTCGTCGTCGCGGCCAGAACCTCCAACATGGGGGCGTTGAGCCGTGTGTAGTGTGCCTGCAAGGGGCCTTCCTGTCTTGGGATGGCTCGGGTGGGCCCTTGGGCCGGGGCGAACTCGCGCGCCGGGCCAGGGCGATCTTGCGGGCGGCCCCCCAGCGGTTTGCGCCTTGGTCGGGCCAACTGGTCGTGGCCTCGGTGCCCCTCTTCCTGCCTTGGCCGAGGGTGTGACCGGGGCTCGCCCTGGAGTGGCTTCCCCGGGGGAAATAGGGCCTTTGTGCCGAGGGTCTCTTCGGACAATGCGTGCCTCTCCGCCATCGCAACCAGTGCCTCATAGTCGGCCGGTGGATCTCAGAGCAGGGATTTGTGGAGGCTCCGAGTGTGGAGGCTCCGAGTCTGCAATCCTGTCTTGAAGGCCAGCATAAGTACCTCGTCACCACATGTCACCACCACCCGTCTCTCATCCTGAAAGCGACGGAGGTATCTACCCATCGTCTCCCCTTCTCCTTGGACTATCATGCTGAGATAGTCCAAAGGCTTCTTCTTCGTCCGCCCAGCCTGAAACTCTTGGCAAAACTTGTGGGAACAGCTCGCCAAAGCTCCCAATGGATCTTGCGGGTAGGCCGAAGTACCAGTCCAACGCGGTGTCCCTCAGACTTTGGGAAAAATGCCGGCACAGGAACGCCTCATCCACATCCTGCACCTCCATTGCCCCCCGGTATTGTTGCACATGCGTGAGGGGGTCGCCTCTCCCGTTGTATGTGGCTAGGTGGGGAGGTTTGAACCTTATTGGCCTTGGGGTGGACGTGGTCCACCGTGCAAGCGGCGTGGTCTCCTCCGGATAGGTAGGGCGCTCAGGCGCATCTCCTCTCCGCCATTCGGGGGTCTGGCTCTGGTCGCGCCTCGGCTGCCGACGGTCCCCCCGCCCCGGGAAGTAGCGTGACGGTCGCCTGGCGGGGTTCCTTCCCCGGGTCGAGGATTCGACGGGTTGTGGGCTATGGTTTTCCCAGTACCATCGCCCTCCAGCCGCCTCCCCCTGGATCTCCATCCGCTCCTGATTATCCCGCAGAAGCCTCTCGCGCTCGACGGTGAGGAAGCGTAGTTGTCGATGAATGGCTTCCTCGTGTAGGCGATCGGAGGAGTGGTGCCGGCAAGGTGGACTGCCTCCTCCCGGTGGGGACCTGGCCAATAACGGGCCCCGTCCGTCCCCGAGCCACCGGGCCGTCACCGTCACCTCCAGGATTTCACGGTTGCCTTCGTTCTCCCTCCTAAGCCTTTCGCGCTCCGCGATGATGAAGCGGAGCTGGTGGCAGGCGGTCTCTTCGTCCTGGTAGGCCCTTCTGGTGGTCTCGACCGCTTCGTCCAAATGCCTTTGCGCGGCGGCCGCTTCCTCCCGGCGCCTCCCCAGCCGCGCGACCTCCATTTCCTCTTCCAGGAGCTTCTGCTGGGCCGCAACCTCCTTGGCGAGCCCCCTGTCTCCCCCCTCCTCCTCGAACTGAGGGTGGAGATTCCGTCTCACATTCGGGGGCTCCGAGGGGCCGGGCGGTGGCTCCGCTCCCGCCGCCGCGTAGCCTCCCATCACCTGAGTGACGGCCTCGAAGCTCTTCAGGATTACACGGGACGAAGTACGGTCTGTCTCGGTGCCCATCCCCGGAGGGGGGTCAGGCGCCAGTGTGATTAGTAAAGAGAGTGGCTCCTGACCCACGGGATCCTTGTCGTGGTCAGGGTTCCGAGTGATTGGCATAGAGTCTAACATGGGTGTGACCCTTCGTTCCC
This sequence comes from Scilla litardierei, assembly GCA_030789695.1. Classification (NCBI taxonomy): domain Eukaryota; kingdom Viridiplantae; phylum Streptophyta; class Magnoliopsida; order Asparagales; family Asparagaceae; genus Scilla; species Scilla litardierei. Next base: position 23,765 of record JAULAV010002136.1, on the reverse strand, counting down.
ACAGACGGCGCCAATTGTTACGAGGTGGAACTCGCGTACAATGAATTTGTATTGAGGGGAACCAAGGGCACGGTGGTTATGTTGGGTTTAGGTGGGCTATTTAACAGGTGATTAGTGGGGTAAAGAGGCTAGACTTGCCGCCGGGGGTGGCCACGGAGTCAAATCTCACCGGACACGGCGGAAGAAGATCGGGTGGTGGGAGCCAAAGGCTGACGTCGACCAAGGGGTGAGCTTTCCTGCACCACGAGCAACCTGTCACAAGGGCCGGGTTGGGGTCCAACCCTTAGCCCCTCTGATGCCTAAGTCAGTAATAGGACTTAAAACGGGGGCTAGGCACGCCGGTCGGACTGAGGGTGTGTCGACCGTACGTGGCGAGCTATAAGTGGGAGAACAAAGATGTGGACGACCTTTGCCCTCGTGTGTGAATAATGGATTGAGAGAGAGAATTTGCAACCCCCTCACCGTCAGAAGTGAGGGGGTATTTATACCTGACGCGAGATGACTAGGCGGGGCTGACCTGGCATGCTGACTCGACGTGCTGAGCTGGCTCGATTGTTAGCGGAAGCTTCGGACGAGGATGTCAGGAACAGGAGTGCATGCCCTGCTTTTGTCAGACGACGCAACGGCCAGGGGCACTTTTGTCAGGATGTCATGGCCGAAAACATTAAGTGTCAGGGGGCTCAGCGGCCAGGGGGCGCTTTGTCAGATGGTTGGGCGGCGTTAGTGTTAGTCGTGTCCTTACACTAGGTAGTTTGTCGTATGTGATGAACTAAAGGTCTGGCTATGCTATTCCCGGCGCCGTGGTTCATGGGGACCAGCCGGGTCGACCTGCTCGGGGGTTGTCCAGCCCGGCCGCGCCCCTTCTTGGTCACGAGTCGTGGGCTGCTGACAAGGAGGGATATGCACATGCCTACGTCAGCATCCCCGGCGGCACTGCTTGGGCGCTCCCCAAGCGCACTGCCCCTGGCGGGTCGAGCAGCCGAGGTTGTACGCCTCGGCTGGAAGGGGGGAGTGCTGCAAGGTGCGCCCATTCCCGTGCAGCCTCGGACCTCCGGGATGGCGGCCCTTTCACGAAGGGTGAGTTAATGGGGTATGTCAGCAGATCTGGGCGGGAGTCGTATTCCTACGATCTTTAGGTCGTAATAGATAGTGATGTAACGTGAATCGTGCAGGAGATCGTACGACTTCACGGAGTCCCTGTGAATATCGTGTCGGACAGAGACACGAGGTTCACATCTCAGTTCTGGCAGAGTTTGTAGAAGAGTTTGGGTACGCGTCTGAATTTCAGCACGGCGTACCATCCGTAGACGGATGGCCAGTCCGAGAGGACGATTCAGATCTTGGAGGACATGCTGAGGGCGTGCATGTTGGATTTCAAGGGTTCGTGGGAGGACCATCTACATCTGGTAGAGTTTTCCTACAACAACAGCTTCCAGGCGAGTATCGGCATGGCGCCTTTCGCCGCGCTGTATGGGAGGAAATGTCGGTCGCCATTGAGTTGGGATGACGTTGGTGATCGGGAGCTGTTGGGACATGAGATGATTGTGGAGGCCGTGGATGTTGTCAGGAACATTCGAGAGAGGTTGAGGATTGCTCAGGACCGTTTTAAGCATTGGACGGATGCTAAACGGCGTCCTTTGGAGTTTCAGCCAGGCGACCATGTGTTCTTGAAGATTTCTCCGAATCGTGGAGTGATTCGCTTTGGGAAGCGAGGGAAGTTGAGCCCGCGATACATTGGACCGTTTGACATTCTGGAGAGAGTTGGCGAGGTAGCCTACCGCTTAGCCTTGCTGCCATCTTTGGAAGGAGTTCACAATGTTTTCCATGTGTCGCAGCTTCGTCGGTACATTAGCGATCCATCTCATGCTGTGGATTTCTCGGAGATTACCGTTCGCCCTGATATGACGTGTGTGTGACCAGCAGCCAGTGCAGATTTTGGACAGGTGTCAGAAGTCACTCCGAAACAAGGTTGTCAATCTTGTGAGGGTGATGTGGCGACACGGCTCGCCAGGAGAGTCTACTTGGGAGAGAGAGGATGAGATGTGAGAGCGCTACCCACTTTTGTTCCCGGACATGTGAGTGTTGGGAAATTCCGAGGACGGAATTTTTCTTAAGTTGGGAAGGATGTAACGACTGGTTTTCATGTACATGGATTATCTATATTATATATATGTTTTGGTGGATTTTCTCCTTATGTGTGGTTTCCATCTCCGTAGCTTTCGTTTTCGTTCGTTTCTTTGTGATTCTTTAGCTTTTTCCTTGGATCGTTGGGTTTGGAGTAAGTCATTCGTGATGAACTTCAAGTCGCTCATATTTTAGAGTTAGAGTGATCTTAGCAGCTATAGAAATCTTCCCGAAGCTTCGCGCTTCAATTCGGCACTTTTGTGCACTTTAGTTGGTTCAAGAAGGGGGACCAACCGACTAGATTCCAATCTAGTCTGTCAGGTACTCTACTGGTACCGACTAGTTTATTGAATCAATAATTCAGAAGTTACTGTTTACTCTTAGTCGGTCTAAGAACAACCACCGACCGACTAGATGTGAAACTACTCGGTCAGAACTTGCTCTCAGACCGACTAGTCCCTTTGATAAATTTCACCTGAGTTACTGTTTATCGTTAGTCGGTCTAAGAACGTCTTTCGACCAGCTAGGTTGCAAACTAGTCGGTCAGCCATTGTTCTTTAACCGACTAATTCATTGACCACTTCGACGACCTGAGTTACTGTTTGATTTTAGTCGGTCACAGTTGGTCGACCGACCGACTAGTTCTCGAACTAGTCGATCAACCACCCTTCTTTGACCGACTAACCGCTGTCGTAAACCTAGGGTTTGCCCAGCCGCCGCAACTTTTCCTATTTAAACCCCCCTTCGTTTCTTTTCTTTCTTTCTCTTCTCTTGGCCATTTTCTTTCCCCTTGACCTCTGATCTTCCCCAACCTTCCTCTAGCCCTTCCTCCTTCCTCAAGAGCCCCCTCTCCCTCCCCATTTGCGCCGGCCATCTCCTCTAGGCCGTCGGCAAACCCCCAAAACCCCTCAAAATCCCATTTCTCCAGATTTTCTCCCCGTTTCCAGATCTGAGCGGTAGTTCACCGGATCGTTCTTCCGTTGCCGTGCTTGCTCGGCATCGTTCATCCGCTACGATACGGTAGTAAATCGATCCTTTAATATTCTCTTAAACCACATGGTGATTTTTGTTAAAACCATAATAAAAAATGGATATTAGAGATATTGTGCTGATGTTGTTTTGCCATGGCAGTGATCTCATCTCCGTAGCCTAACATTTTGTGACGTGCCTCGTTGATCGTCATCCTCGGTGCTAGGCAAGTGAAACTTGCCACTTAGGGTTTTAGGCCATGTTTTAGGCCATTTGCTTGTTGTAGGCGTAAAAGAGACTAGGCGACGAAATGATACTCGCCTAGGCGCTAATTTTAGGATCTAGCTTGACAACGAAGCTAGATCCGACTACTTTTAATTATTTGCTCTTGTTGTCATCCATGCATCTTATCTGCCATGTTTAAATTCAATTAACAGTACGCGAATTATCTGTACATGTCATGCTATCCATGTTGAATGTTGCATTCGTAGCACACTCTACATTACTTGTACTACTTGATCCGGCTAGGCACCCGTTATGCGGGCATAACCCTACGCCATACGTGTTAAAAACACTTCCTGGCTCGTGATCCAGAAGCGAGCATACGTGTTTGAGGGTAATGCCCTGGCTCGATACACGTGGAGGGGTAGGGATAAGCGATCACCTGAGTTTACGAGTTGGCCTGATCCGCCACTCTAGCTAGAAGACGTAATCTCTATGCACGACGTGTTTACTTGACGCGATTTACTTGACTTGTACTTGTCCGTGTTTATACTTGTAAAACTTCTCATCCATGCCATACTTGTTACTTGTTACTTGTTACTTGCACCTTACCTTAATTGTTACTCACAAACTAAACTTGTCATGCTATGCATCATACTATAACTGCTAGGTTGTTAGTTTACCTTCCTTTCCGTTTCCTTGCCCAAGTCTTTTAGACTTGCTGACATGTGCCCCTTTACTCTTTTGGGTGACACATGTTAGATCCTGTGCCTGAGGTTGCTACTGAGGACGTGGTGTTCGCTGACGCTGAGTCAGAGCCCGCGTTCAACGAGGAGTTTAAGGACACGGGCGATTAGTCGTAGAGACTATTTGTGTTGTTGTTTAGACTGTTTTAGTTGTCGGTGCGTAGCACCAATACTTTATGCCGTGTTGTCTTTTGTTGGCCATGTTTTGGGCCTAGACTCTTTCTTTTAGCCTGGTGGCTTTTCTGGATGTTGAACTTAATTTTAATGTTTGGACATTGCTGAGATTTGGGATTTTATTTCTGTATCTCCTTGTGTTAATATCTTGTTCTGTTCGTGGTTACAGGGACCTGCATATGATTTATTGACGCTTATCAGGCGTGTAGCTTCACAGCTCCACGTTTGTGCGGACCTTCTCACGTCTCGTCTCCATTTTAGGGAAGCGGGGCGTGACAGATCGAAACAGAGAGCTGCATTCTTTCTCCAATTCTTCGCACAGGCGACTGATGTTAATACTACAGTCGATTGTCAAATAGTCAGGCGACTGTATATTCTTCATCAATCGACTACTGTAAAATATGGAGAGAAGACATAGAGACGTAGTGATTGCACTTACGCTAGACAGGTGACTGTTGGCCAATTCACAAGCGACTGTAAGTATACAGGAGACTGTAACTTGATCGACAGACGACTGTGCGTAAAGCTCAAGTTTAAGTCAATTGAAATGTTGACTTGAGCTGTGCATATCAGGCGACTGTAGAAGGATCTACAGACGACTGGAAATCACCCAGTCGGCTATATTTCCCTCATCAGGCAACTGACGGAAAAGCCAGAGACTCCAAATGAGTCTTTGGACAGAGTGAACCTATTGGGTTGGATTTTATGATAATCCTAAGGTTCACTAAGATGGTTAAATGCATATGCATGAAAAGTAAACCATCTAGCAAGGCATTACAATAACCTAGACTCAAAAGAGAGAGAAAGCAATAAAGTAAATTACATGGATTACAATGCTTTCATTAAAGTCTAAGTCTTCAATCTTGATGCCTTGATTGCTCTCCACCATCTCCAAGCTTTGGCACTCCTTGAGTCCAAACTTTGGCCCTTCTTCACATGATGTCCATCCTTACACCAAGTGATTAGTCTACAAGAAAGATATCCTTGAAATAAACTGAGAGACTAAAACATGAGATTCATTAGCAACAACATAATGTTGTGATCATCATCAAAATAAGATTGGTATGAAACACCAATACTCAACACAGTATACTCATAATAGTAGTTTGAGGTTTCTCCAATTGATCCCATATTCGAGGTGCTTCATCTGCTTAATCTTCATCTACTCAACTTTGGGTTCTATTTTCCTTCAGATAATCCATTGTCTGAATAAATTAGAGGAATTCTACGTTTGAATGTTTTCATTGACTATTATATTTTGTTTGAGTTCCCTAATTAAAATATTATTGTGGCGATGCAATATCAGAGAAGTATGGAATTGCTAGCTTGTAGTAATGTGAATACAGGAACACCTCTATACAAATTTTTAATAATTAGATATCTGATATTGTTTGTTCTGATCGAAGGTGTTGACATGTGGACAAATTAAAAGTAGGGTTTTTTTGGCTCAAATTGCATTATGCAACCTGCACTTTGTATTCTAATTATTCACCCTTTGATATGTGCTTATTGAATCAAAGGAAAAAATAAATAAAAAATAAGTATTGCCTTTTTAATCCATCACACAACCTTAGAAGAGTTCAGAAAATGGTCAGACTGGCTGATTCCATCACCATTATCAGTATCAGTGACTCGGTACCAATACTCCCCTTGAATGTTGCCACGCGCTAAGACAATTATAGATAACTCTAGAATCATCAGAAAAATATAGTTAAAGATTACATTGGATTTTGTCACAATCAGTATTGCTACACCTATATCACTTTGATTGGAGGGATCTAAATCACACAAGAATATGTTTTTGGCAAGTTACTAAAGAAATCACCAGAAAAATTTGGAAGCTGAAATTCAGTACGCAGTAATGAAACATAGATCCAATGAAACAACACACATCAATCAGAGACACACAAGACTTGGTAACTTAGTTCGGTGCGCACACCTACATCTGCGGGGCCATGCCCAGAAAAATAGAATACTCCACTATAATAATCAAAGAGTACAAACTCTAAAAATCACGTTTCTACTAGGAGGAACACTCTCCCCCTTAATACAAACCGTGAGGGGTGATCGCAATCAACCCCGTGGAGTATTCTCGACAAGCTCCCCTTGCCAGCAAGCTCCCCTTGCACCACCGACTAGATCAACTCCCTTGATCCTACGTGCGTAGCCGTCGGCCTCCCTCCCGGAGTTTCACAGAACTTTTTCACAAAAGTTGTAGCCTAGCCGTCACTACTGCCGAACCCTAATAGCATTCGCTCCCACTCAATCCACGGTTCAATCAGCAAGTATCCAATCAAATCGGTTACAGCTAGGCAACCACAATATTCGCAACTCTCAACAAACATGAGATCCTGCAAAATCCTCAAGAGCCCGTTGTGAAAGAGATTGCTAGCAAAACTCTCTCCAACCGTCTTTTAACAAAATAACTGAGAGATATAAATTTCCAATCAAATATTTAACAATATTTAATCAACATAAATACCTGAACTGTTAAAGATAGAAAGTTAAGATCACGAGATTCCTAGATCCGGATCCAAGTATAAAGCGAACAACCATTGCCGCATATAGACACATCGTGTTGAACATTATGGTGCAACATAATATTCAATAATTCTTCCAACACACCAGGCTGAGTCGATTCTCTTCTTCAAAATCATGTTGCTCAGATACAACATCAGGTTCAACAAAAGCTCCAACATCATCAAGGAGAGTAGTCTTTCTTCTTCAAGATATTTAAGGACAATCAAAAAGTATCATAGTGCCACTAATGACAATGAATTCATGAATAGAACCTAACAATCTCCCCTTTTGGCATTTAGTGGCACAAGAACATATGATATGAAGCTGAAGCAAAAAGAAGAAAATGGAGCAGACATGGAACCAGAAAATAGGGGGACCTCACAGAGACAACACTTATAGGCATCAGAAACAAGTACAGAGAACAGAACCAAGTATCATATTTAACATCACAACATCCCAACATCCCAACACAGGCACAATGACCACCAACATCCCAACACAGGCGCAATGACCACCTCAACAAAGTATCATCAGCAGCAGAACAAACGACCAAATATTATCATCACATAGCATTATCTCCCCATTTGAGCCACTAAAGAAAGAGACATACCTCAAAAAGAGAGTGCCACCAGAGTAGAAAGGAGAACTATCACTGATCCTCAGCAAGTTTGCTCTTCAGAGCCGACAGTTTGCTCTGCAACATAAGTTTGTGACTATCTAGAAGACCTTTCTAACTTTGGAGCAGCAACAACTGATCATCAACATTCTGAATCGCCCTCTCAAATAAATGTATATCATCCAGCACTGAAGAAGAAGAACATGTAGCAGCCTGTATAGGGGAAGAGGGAGGAGACTCATGATGCACAGAGGAAGTAGGATCTGCAACCTGAGGAGGAGACGATGATGACGGTGCACCATGAAGAGAGGGTATTATCTTTGAAATATCATCAAACTTTCCAGCAACAGACTTTGCAGTGTACGATATGCTGTCGCAAGAGAAAGGCAGATCAGATGTAGACAGTGAGACTTTTTGTGCCAAAAGCATCATGGAGATGAGACAGGCATGGGGCAATGACGATGCTGGAGAGGATGACTCTGATAAAGACAGGATTGAGTCAAAGATGATTCTTTCCAAGTTGAAAGGCTGCTTAGACCCAGCTAAATAAAGAAGCTTGCACATATCCTTGGTGACCACAGAAATATTAGATGTGGGAAGCCAATTCCTTGTGGCAATCCTATACAGGACAAAGTGTTTAGCTGTAAGAGCAGAGGAGGGAAATGTGGAAGATTTGGGCCAGCACTGCAGCTTTCCTGCTGTCACAACATGTATGAACTTATTAAAGTCATCTCCCACTGTCTCCCCGAAGGATGGCAACGACTGAGGACATTTCCACTCTAAAATTTTATTCAGCACAGAAGGAGAGAAAGAGAAGATCTTTCCTCTCACATAACTCCTGAATCCCCATTGTGAAGATGCATCACTAGCAGACTTGGACAGATTACAATAAAATTCATGCACCAAGATAGGATAAAAGACTCTGAAGCATGAGGCAGCATGGAGCAACCCTAGGTCTTTCAGGATAGGCACCATCTGAGTCTTGTCAAATGATGACACATTCAGAACTTTTTCAGAGAGGAATGATCTTTCGGAGTATGAAACCCACCTATTCTTACATGCTTTATCGAAGAAAGCTTTACTGAAAACGTCAGAGGATGTAAACAATGGGGAGCAAGATGAACCTGATGCAGAGGTAGAACTTTTGGACCTCTTAGAGGGGGATGTAGCTGCATGACTTGATGGAGCAGAGCGCTTTCTAGGGGCAGATCGAGCCTTCCGCATAGAGGAGGACAAATGAATGTCATCTGGAGCAGCAGCCTTACAAGTTGCATCTAATGTTGCAACATTATGTGCAACATTACGGACTTCATCTCCTGTCGGTAAAGAGTCAGTCTCGACAACAGTTTCAACATTGGTACCAACATCAGCCACGCCTGGCTCAGAAGAAACATTGGGCATCGCACAACATTCAACATTTTCCCCATCAACAGAGCTCTGAGTACCCCCCAACATTTTCCACATCAACCGTACTTTGAGCATGATCTTCTACACCATCATGTGATTGAATCTTCCCTCGAGTAACATCAACACGAGGCATGTTCAACAAGGGGTCATCTTGACTCATGAGGGAAATGTCTTCAAAGCAAACATTATGACCACCGTCATCTACATTAGGTTCCCTTACGGATTCATTGACTTCTTCAGGCAAACTCTGAACATTTTCATCCACACACATAGGCGTTGAAATAACATGTTCCTTCTCCTGAGATGGGCCAACGGATGCAGCTTCAACATTAACCCCTTCCTCAGGATCCACACCCACATTCAACTTCTCAGCATTGTGCACACCTGAATCCTCAACAGGCAAGTGAGAAGATGAAGCTTCATCAACTCCCCATGTTCTTATCTCCTCAATAGAAATAGACGAGTCTGAAACGGAAATTTCAACAATTTCAGAAATATTCACGAAGATTTTCGGATTCCAGGTACGAATGACAATCTTGTTATATCGGGGCACTTCACCACTCATAACTTTACCCAGAATCTTCTTACGCATGAGTTGATCAAAGTGAATATGAGAAACATCAACCCAAGAGAGATCCAATCTCCGTCCAGTTCGTCATAAGTGCCAGAACCAATCTTGGATAGTGACAGGAGCAGGGAAAACTTCATCTTCACAGAAATCGGTCACCAAGGGTTCTTGCAAAAGGGGAATTTCCAGAATTGGGGAAAATCTCACAATTTCCAAATTCGCATCAATAGGAGAGTGCATGTATTTGAGAAATACAGGAGATTGAAAAGAAGGGGAAATACCGCTAGAAGAGGCACGCGAAGATCGTGGAACTACACCCTTCAGTTTCATTGGAGGAGGAGAAGACGAAGGAGCACTCTGCTGAGTCGAGGAGGTCCGACGAGAGTAGCACCAAGGTGGCTGGCCAGATTTCTCCTTTTGATCTCTAGCCATTACAGCCCACAAGAATAATTCCACATGAGGAGAACAAGAACCCTAGAGGAACTGCACTGAGAATCTTGAAAACAAATTTGAAAGAGAAAGCAGCGCCTTGATTAGAGTGAGTGAAAACAGGAGAGCATTAATAGCGGGCCACAAGAAAAATATCGGTGATATAACCGGCCAAGTAACAAATGACAGCTCCATTCCACTATTATGTTGCAACCTGATGTTGCAACAATATTCACAACAATAAGATCAACATCAGTTACGACATAGCCCAAGGGCTTGTCGCAGTTCTTCAAATCTGCCAGAATCTAAAGGCTTCGTGAAAATATCAGCTAGTTGATTTGCAGTAGCTACATACTCCCTGGTGAGAGACTTCTTCTCGACCAACTCTCTGATGAAGTGATGACTGATGTCGATGTGTTTGGTTCTGGAGTGCTGAACTGGGTTCTTGGAGATGTTTATAGCACTCTGATTATCATATAGGATAGTTAATATCCCTTGTTCCATCCCATAGTCTGTCAACATTTGCTTCATCCATACGAGTTGAGTACAACAACTCCCTGCTGCACTATACTCAGCCTCTGTCGTAGATAGCGAAATGGAGTTCTGTTTTTTGCTGTACCAGGAGACTAGATTGTTTCCCACATAAAAACATCCTCATGTAGTGCTCTTTCTATCATCAGTATTCCCTGCCCAGTCTGCATCACTGTATCCTGAAATTAGGGTGTTGGTATCCTTGGTGTACCATATGGCATAGTCTGACGTCCCACTGACATACCTGATAATCCTCTTTACAGCAGTGATATGTGATTCTTTGGGGCACGCTTGATAGCGAGCACAAACTCCTACACTGAAGCTGATATCCGGCCTACTGGCAGTCAAATACAGGAGACTGCCTATCATACTTCTATATAGAGTAACCTAAACTGCTTTCCTCCGTCGTCCTTGGAAAGTTTTTCAGTGGTGGACATAGGATGCGGACATGTCTTGCACTTTCCAGACCGAATCTCTTAACAAGGTTCTTCGCATATTTGCTTTGTGAAATGAATAGGCCATTAGTACACTGCTTAACTTGAAGCCCAAGAAATAAGCTCAACTCACCCACCATGCTCATCTCAAATTCCTTCGGCATGAGGGTAATGAACTCACGCACAAACTATTGTGACGTTAATCCGAAGACTATATCATCTACATAGATCTGAGCAACCATTGCACTTGACGTTGTCCTTTGAACAAACAATGTTTTGTCAGCTCCTCCTCGTTCATATCCCTTTTGTAGAAGATATGTAGTTAATCTCTCGTACCAGGCCCTCGATGCTTGTTTCAATCCGTAAAGTACCTTCTTCAAACGGTAGACGTGATTTGGAAGAAAAGGATCTGCAAAACCTTTTGGTTGTTCGGCATATACTTCTTCATTCAAAAGTCCATTCAAGAACGCGCTCTTCACATCCATTTGATGTAGTTTGAAGTTTAGACTACACATAACAGCCAACAGCAATCTGATGGATTCCAAACGAGCGACTGGAGCAAATGTCTCATCAAAATCGACTCCTTCGACCTGGGTATATCCTTGAGCCACTAGACGAGCTTTGTTACGAGTCACATTTCCCTTCTCATCAGTTTTATTCTTGAAAATCCATTGTCCCGATAACATTTATTCCTTTAGGTCTCTCAACCAAGCTCCAGACATCAGTGCGTTGAAATTGGTTCAGCTACTCTTGCATGAATGCAACCCCAAATTCATCAACAATTGCTTCCTTCACATTTTTGGGTTCAACAACGGAGAGAAAGCAAGCATACCCGGCCAGGTCTGTATAATTGACACGACTAGTACCTCTTGTCCGGCGGCTGTCATGAACATCACCAATGATCAATTCAAGAGGATGATCGTGTATAACTTTAGTGATTCCCTCAGCACCTTGAGAGTCCTCAGCCTCAGCCTGCGGTATGTCAACTGGAGTTGTGTCCTGTGTTGCAACATTTTGTTCAACATTGTTCTGATTAGTCTTGCCTGTTGCAACATTATTTTCAACACGACCCTCCTCATCAGTACCGTCTTCTTGAACCACTCCTTCTCCTCTTAAGATGGCCTCTCCCTGATTAAAATCATCAACCACTACATTGATAGAGTCCATCATAACATTTGTGCATTGATTCAGAACTCTGAAGGCACGACTCTTTGTAGAATACCCAAGGAAGATTCCTTTGTCGCTCTTGACATCGAACTTCCGTCTGGGAGTACGGTCTTGCAGGATATATCATTTACTTCCAAAGATGTGGAAGTAAGATACATCCGGTTTCTTGCCTTTCCAGATCTCGTAGGGGGTTTTCTCGGTTCTTGGCCGAAGATAAACCCTATTGATAGTATAGCAAGCGGTCTTGATGGCTTCAGCCCACCACTTAACATTGACCCCTCGAGCATTCAACATAACACGTGCCATTTCTTGAAGTGTGCGATTCTTCCTTTCAACCACTCCGTTTTGTTGAGGAGTCTTTGGAGCCGAAAATTCATGTCCTATACCATGTGCTTCACAATATTCAGAGAAAGACTGATTCTCAAACTCCTTCCCATGATCACTCCAGATCCTGATGACTTTGCCAATGCTGTCTCCTTTTTCAACTTGAAGACGAGTGCACAATCTCTTGAAGGCTTCAAATGCGTTTGATTTCTCCTTGAGGAAATCTACCCAAGTAAACCGAAAAAAATCATCAACGCATACAAAAATATATTTCTTACCTCCCACGCTAGTTTCTAATGTGGGTCCGATCAGGTCCATGTGTAGTAGCTCCAGATTTTTCGAGGTAGTGATCATCTGAATTTGCTTATGACTCGTCTTCTTCTGCTTTCCCAGTTGGCATGATTCACAACCACCTTCTTTCTTCTTGGTTAGGGTTGGCATTCCACGAACAGCTCCGGCTTGAGAGATCTTCATTAAGGTCTTGAAATTTACATGGCCCAGTTTTTGATGCCACTGATCTGAAACATCAGTGGTGATATTGAAGCACTTGTTGAGATCTTACAAAAGATAGTAGTTGTCGTTTGACCTTTTTCCAGTAAGAATACAAACATCATCTTCATTGAATACACGACATTCATCTTTGGTAAATCGAACAAGTAAGCCTTGGTCACACAAATAACTTATGCTGATGAGGTTTGCCTTCAAGTCCTCTACATGATTCACGTCCTTCAGCTTCAGGGACCTTCTCACATTCAGGTTTCCTTTTCCAACTACCTTGCTTCTCTGACCATCGCCAAAGGTAACATGACCTTTGTTGCCTACAGAATACTCAGTGAGAAGTCCCTTATTTCCAGTCATGTGTCGAGAACACCCGCTGTCAAAATACCACAGACTTTCTGAGAATGTAACTAATGAAGTGTATGCCACCATGCTTACCAGCTCAGATTTCTTAATCCATTTCATAGTTGTTCTTTTGTTGGGATGGCTAATACTTTTGCCTTCATTCCAATGCTTCATGCGTCTGAAACACCTCCAGTCAGTGTGCCCAACTTGCCTAGAGTAATCACATACCGGACGCCTGGATGTTGAACCTTTTGTTGGACCTTTTCTTTTCTTCCCATTTGACTGATCCCCATTGAGCTGACTCCGTTTTCATGCTCCTTAGTAATGAGAACGCACCTTGTCTTGGAGGTATGTAGGTGGCTCCATCTGTTGTATCCGACTCCTATTCTGTCTCCAGACACCTTTCACATGTTGAGAATATCATCAAGTTTCGACTTTCTGGAGTTCCATCTGTTGAGAATGCTTTCCGCCTTCTCAGCTCTAAGCAGAGTTCTCTTCAAACTACTCTCAATGTTTCGGAGACTCAACTCTGTCTTCAACAGTTTAGCCCTGGTCTCATCCTTCTCACTTCTCAGTTTAGAACATTCATTCTTCAACTTCTTGTTCACTTTGCTGATATCCATCCATTTGTTGAATATGATCTGATATGCTGACCGAATATCTTCTTTACCAACATCTTCCTCACTTTCACCTTCAGAGTCAATCTCAGTCCCAAATGTTGTACTATTTGTTTCAACATCATGTATCACATTTCCTTGTCTAGTACATGATGTTGAAGCAGATGTTGCAACATTATGTTCAACATTTCTAGAATGGTCATACTCAGACTTGTTTTTCAGAGTTGCAGTGAAAGCAACATAGTTGCTGGTTATGTCTTCATCTTCTGCACTTCCTTCAGAATCTTCATCGCTCCAGGTGCTGGCTAGAGATTTCCCTTTTTGCTTCTTAAGTGTATTGGCACATTCCGCTTGTATGTGACCAAATCCTTCACACTTTCGACATTGAATTCCCTTTCCTTTGGTTTTAGAATCATACCTCTGAGTAGGGCGGCTAGTAGTCTTTTCACTAGCGGGAGGACCTGAACGCAGCATCTTATTTTCATGTTTGAGATTCTGACCTCTGTTACTAATCTTCCTCATCATCCTACTGAAGTTTTTGGTAAGTAACGCAATATCATCATCGAGCTCCGACTCCTTATCAGATTTGGAAATTTCACTTGCCTCTGCCTTTAATGCTACCCCTTCTCTCTTCTGTTTTGCTTGAGATTCATCTCATAGGTCTGCAGAGAACCCATGAGTTCATCCAGTCTCATGGTGGAAGTATTTCTCACTTCTTCAATAGCTGCGATTTTAGTAGAAAACTTTTCGGGCAGGGACCTCAACGTCTTCTCTACCAACTTCTTTTGAGAGTATTTCTTGCCCAGTTGAAATGCCTGATTGGCTATATCCCTTAATCTACCATTAAATTCAGCCACAGTCTCGTTTTCATTCATTCTAAGATTTTCAAACTGAGATGCGAACATTTGAAGTTTGGATGCCTTAACTGTACTGGTTCCCTCATGAACGTTTTGAAGAATGTCCCACGCTTCTTTAGCTTGCTCACATGTGGATATCAGCTTGAACTGCTCTTCATCGACTGCAGTGAAGATGGCATTCACCGCCTTTGAGTTTCCTAATACCACACGCTCTTCTTCTAGATCCCAGTCTTTCCCAGGTTTGAGGTACTCCTTGCCCTCCTTGTTAACTTCAGTCGGAGGGCTCCATCCTTCAACCGTAGCCACCCATGCTTTTTCATCTAGGGACTTGATAAATGCTCGCATACGAGACTTCCAATATGTGTAATTTGATCCGGTGAGTAAGGGAGGACGAGTAACAGAGGCACCTTCTTTAGTGTTCATGATTTACGTACTGACACACAAGATCACACCCACTTTGACAGAGCAAAGTTACACGGATGACCTGCTCTGATGCCAATTGAAATTCAGTACGCAGTAATGAAACATAGATCCAATGAAACAACACACGTCAATCAGAGACATACAAGACTTGGTAACGTAGTTCGGTGCGCACACCTACATCTGCGGGGCCACGCCCAGAAAAATAGAATATTCACTATAATAATCAAAGAGTACAAACTCTAAAAATCACGTTTCTACTAGGAGGAACACTCTCCCCCTTAATTCAAACCGTGAGGGGTGATCGCAATCAACCCCGTGGAGTATTCTCGGCAAGCTCCCCTTGCCAGCAAGCTCCCCTTGCACCACCGACTAGATCAACTCCCTTGATCCTACATGCGTAGCCGTCGGCCTCCCTCCTGGAGTTTCACAGAACTTTTTCACAAAAATTGTAGCCTAGCTGTCACCGCTGCCGAACCCTAATAGCATTCGCTCCCCCTCAATCCATGGTTCAATCAGTAAGTATCCAATCAAATCGGTTACAGCTAGGCAACCATAATATCCGCAACTCTCAATAAACATGAGATCCCGCAAAATCCTCAAGAGCCCGTTGCGAAAGATATTGCGAGCAAAACTCTCTACAACCGTCTTTCAACAAAATAACCGAGAGATATAAATTGCCAATCAAATCTTTAACAATATTTAATCAACATAAATACTTGAACTGTTAAAGATAGAAAGTTAAGATCACGAGATTCCTAGATCCGGATCCAAGTATAAAGTGAACAATCATTGCCGCATATAGACACAGCGTGTTGAACATTATGGTGCAACATAATGTTCAACAATTCTTCCAACACACCAAGCTGAGTCGATTCTCTTCTTCAAAATCATATTGCTCAGATACAACATCAGGTTCAACAAAAGCTCCAACATCATCAAGGAGAGCAGTCTTCCTTCTTCAAGATATTTAAGGACAATCAACAAGTATCATAGTGCCACTAATGACAATGAAGTCATGAATAGAACCTAACAGAAGCATTCAATATAATGTAACACTATAAAATATATTTGTTTCGGTCAACTTAATGAATATGTAATAATTATGATAAGATTAACTCTATAAAATATAATGTAACACTATAAAATATATCTGTTTCATTCATATTTATTTGTAAATATTCATGCTGGAGCCCAAGAACCAAGCCTGTAGCCCAATGAAGATATAGCAAGCATTCAATAAATAATTTGAATCACTAAGATATAACAGCATGCTACTTGGATGGGACTGTAAAAGAACAACCATAATGTGATTGATATCGGGAGGAAAGGGAAAGAACGTGACATCTAATTTTTTGACACAAACGAGGGGAGCAGCAATGCCGTGTAGTACTGCCTTATGCATAGGGTTAGGCAAACGAATTTAGAAGGACATATCATAAGTTCATAACCATTGTCCTCTATTTCATTTCCAGCAACAACACGAATATATGTTTTTTCTGCCCCTCCATCACATTTAGAAGATTGACATCTTTATCATGCAACTATTTTTCAAATGCTTAACAAATTTCTTCCAAAAATTCAATAATCCAAATGCTTAATAATAATCAAAAAATTTCTGATCATTTTCTCAGCCAAATAGGTTAAGCATTTGAATAAATGCAATTTGAGAAAATTTCTGATCATTTTCAATGCCTCAACTATTTAAATTCAAAAATTTCTGAAGCTGGCTGAGAAAATGATCAGAAACTGCAATAAATAGCAAGATCTATTTTCTGTTTCCAAAAATTCTCAACTATTTCAAGACAATTTTCTGAACAAAAATTCTCAACTATTTCAACTATTTCAACTATTTCAAGACAATTTGGAAGACAATAAATAGCAAGTTTAGAAAATTTATCAACTACTTGAAAAGTTCAGAAACTGGCTGAGAAAATTTCTGAGCATTTTCCAAAAATTCAAAAATTTCTGATTAAAAAATTTCTTCCAATAATCCAAATGCTTAACAAATTTCTTACAAAATTTGAATGCTTCCAAGATTTCCGAAAGTATTGGTACCAAGTCAAATTTCATTTTCTTTCATTTTCCTAAAGGATGCTCTTAACAAATTTTTTGGCTCAAATTGCATTTATGCAACCTGCACTTTGTATTAAAAAATTTCTGATCATTTACTCAGCCAAATAGGTTAAGCATTTGAATAAATGCAATTTGAGAAAATTTCTGATCATTTTCAATGCCTCAACTATTTTAATTCAAAATTTTTTGAAACTGGCTGAGAAAATGATCAGAAACTGCAATAAATAGCAAGATCTATTTTCTGATCATTTTCCAAAAATTATCAAATATTTCAAGACAATTTTCTGAACAAAAATTCTCAACTATTTCAACTATTTCAACTATTTCAACTATTTCAAGACAATTTGGAAGACAATAAATAGCAAGTTCAGAAAATTTCTCAACTATTTGAAAAGTTCAGAAACTGGCTGAGAAAATTTCTGATCAAAAAATTTCTTCCAATAATCCAAATGCTTAACAAATTTCTTACAAAATTTGAATGCTTCCATGATTTCCTAAAGTCAAGTTTAGTTGAGGCACATCAATTGCACGTCAATTGCAGAACATCAATTGCAGAACATCAATGTATAAAAAATTGCAGAACATCAATTGCAGAACATCAATGTGTTAAAATTACTGTTTTTGTACTGTTTTTGCAATATTAACATTACTAACAAATTGACAAATAATGTGTTAAAATGGCTAACATTACTTAAAATGGCTGCAAACTCATATGAGATGTTTCGATGCTTGAAACTCTTCATATAATGTGACAACATGAAAAGAGAACAGGTCTATTTCAAAATCAATGAACCATTAACTTAAAGAATCATCACATGCTTCACATTTTAGAATCAATCAACATATTTTACAGTGAACAGGAACTCTTGCTCTCCTTCAGATCCCGTACCTTTTACAATGAGCAGGAACTTAAAAGAAACATTTTACAGCAAGCTCACTGTAAAAGATGTTGGGGATTTGATTATTTGATTTCTGGAAACAGTTTACAACAAGCTCATTTTACAGATAAGAATGTTCATATCCGATTTCTGATTTCTGGAATCAAATAAGAATCTGGAATAATCAGATAATAATCAGGAATAATTTACAATGAGCATGAACTCAAAAGAAACATTTTACAGCAAGCTCACTAAGCAACTCAGATAAGAAGAACCCTCAGATTCCAGAAATCAGCGAGAAGAACCCATACCGTCATATCTTTGGCAAGCAAGAATGTGTGCCCGTGCTGATTTGGGAAGATCAAGAATGATTGCTGCTTGCTTCTTCTTGCTGCAAGAATTAAACACCCTCAGATTCTAGAAATGAGTAAGACTTGGTACCTTCAGATAAAATGAAGTTGGAGAATCTGTACCTTCAGATCTGCGGCGAGCAAGAAACCATGCGAGAATCCATACCTTCATATCCTTTTCTTCACCTTGCTGCTTTGGGCCCATCCAGAAATGAGTAGAACCCGTGCGAGAAAATTTACAGAACAAAAATTTTGAGAATCCGTACCTTCAGATCCTCTTCTTTCACCTTACTGCTTTTGGCGAGAAGCCAAAGGAGACGGTCTCTCTTCTTCTCCTTGCAAGAAATGATGTTGGGGAAATGATTTTGGGGAAGAGCACGAGGAGTTTTGGGAAACTCTCCCCCAAGAACGCCTCTTGCTCTTCCCCAAAAAGCCTGTTGCTATCCCCGAGTTAATTTCTGAGTTAAAATGATTTAAGGCTGGTGCGCTCTCGAAAGAAGCCTGTTGCTATCAAATGGGACCCATAAATATCAAAATATGTGTTAAAATACAAACCCTTCATCTTAAAACTTCATATAAACTGTTCATTCCCCAAGATTAAATCCTGGCCCTCATTCTATCAACCCATGTATCCTAGTCAGCCCAAAAATTCAAAAAAAAGTCATCAAATGTAATTTATATATATATATATATATTTATATATATATATATATATATGTTTTTTTTGAAAAGTAAGTGTGTGTGTATAGATATGAACAATGACTACATCAGGGCATTGCCAACAAGTAGGCCAGACAAGGGAGAGGCTGGGGAGCAGTCACCCCATGCAAGCCCTACCAGGTGAAGCCCAGAGACAAAGAGATAGGAAAAAACCTATGCTAGGAGGGGGCGCAAAAAAGATGGTCCACAAATCCCCCAACTCTCAAAAATGATGACATCCACAGGGTCTAAGTCATCCGGGATAGAACCAGCCAAGGCGTCCGAGATGTCCAGGGAGATCCTAGCCAGGATGGCTGTCGCAGGGGATCTGAGGGATCTGAAAATGCGACAGTTCCGCTCTCTCCAAATATGCCAAACCATTGCAGAGAAGACCATCAAGGAGAGCTTGCCCCTGGGGGTGGACTTCCCCTTGATTCCAACCCGTCGTCCTAGCGAGTGAGCTTCAACGGTGATGGATGTGGAACCAGGAGGGAGACCAAGCCGAAGCCTGCAAGCCACCCAAACAAAAGCACTGAAATCACATCGGAAGAAGATATGACGAGCCAACTTGGGGAACAAGCCGCATAGATCACAAGTAGACTGATCCCGAATACCACGCCTGGCCAGCTGCTGGGTGGTGGGCAGGCGATCAGTGAGGGCTCGCAGGAGGGTGAGGGAAAACTTGGGTGTGTGCCCAGGGAACCAGACAACCGGAGCCAGTAGGGCTGGGGAGAGCAGCGACGTGTAGAGGACCAGGCGGAGCGAATGGAGCAACCCCCAGCAGCCGTCCACTCCCAGGCATCAGGACCATCCGACAAAGAGACCGTGACCAGTAAGGGAGTAATATGAGCTAGATCAACAGGGAGGGACCAGGCACCACCATCCCAAAAACCAGCAACTCGGCGGTACCGTAGGGACCGGGGAGGAGGGTGCAAGCCAGCCAACGGGCCACAGGGTAGCCACGGATCATACCAAAAAGAAGTGGAGCGACCATCACCAATCACACGCCGAAAGCAAGCAGATGCCAAATCCTGACATCGAAGCATGTTCTTCCAAGTCCCCGAGTCCAGGACCGAGGGCACACACTGAAACAGGGGAGTACTCTTCAGGTAGGCACTGCGCATGTAAGAAACCCAGGGGGAGGAAGAGTGCAAGAGTCTCCGATGAGCTTTGCACCCGCGGCAACACCCACCTCCCGGTGACTTGTGTGTGTGTGTGTGTGTGTGTGTGTGTGTGTGTGTGTGTGTGGATTAATGTAAAGCAGGTGGCACCTGATCCAATGGATCAGGTACAAGACACAAAAAGGTGGGACCCAACGAGTACAAACCCATGTGGGGGCTTGTACTTTCCACCTTTTTTACGTCTTGGCACCTGATCCATTGGATCAGGTGCCACCTTTTCTACATTAAATCCATGTGTGTGTGTGTGTGTGTGTGTCATACGCCATATGAGAGCCTCTCTCATACGCCCTCTCACATAAAGCACCGAAGTATAAGCCCACATGGGCTTGTACTTGGTTGTACTTGGGTGCTTTTTGTGAGAGGGCGTATGAGATAGGCTCTCATATGGCGTATGATAGCCATTATATATATATATATTTTTTGAAAGGTTAGAAATTCTATATAAATAATGTACAAAATACAATTAGGAACCCAATTACGGAAGAGAGGGGAGAGGACACAAGCGTCGTCACCCTCTACTTACATACTTAGGCCCTACCAAGAGAATATAGTACAAGTCACACACCAACGACCCTACGCCTAACAATACATTCGGCCCTAGCCTCAGCCAGTATCACGGATCTCCCAGTTTTCGAAAGCATCTACAGCTTCTTCCTCAGGGTCATTGCAATTGCGGAGGGCTATTCTAACATCAGCGGCAATATCATCAAATAACACAGTTTTGATTCTTTTAGAGTTGTTGAAGATGCGCTTATTACGCTCCCGCCAAATGTGCCATACTCCTGCCGCTAAAGCCGTCTTAGCTAGCTGTCCCAGGCTCCCTTTTTTCCCAAAATGCTCAAGGAAATACATACCCACCTCTTCAATGGAGTCACCTGTAGGGCCGGCCTTTCCCAATTTTAGCATCATCCTGTTCAAGACATACTTGGTGTATGGGCATGAAAAAAATAGGTGGTTGATTGTTTCCTCACCGTCCCGACATAAAACACAATTTGTCGATGTATTGACCCCCCATTTACTGAGCATGTCTCTAGTTAGTAGCTTACCCTTAAAGGCACGGAGCAGAGTGAGGGTCCACTTCGGGATGCAGTTGGAATACCAAATAAGTTTTAAAAAGGGAAATAAGCTACCTTTAGTTCTAGCACTTTCCCAAGCATCTCTAAAACGGAAGCTAGGCCCAGGTTTCCATGCCCATTGATCAGGTCCCGTGGCAAGATTGATGTGTTGAAGCAATGGTCTTATGTCCTGAATTGACTGGTCATCAATCCAGGAAGACCCATCCCAGTAATCCCGCACCTTCTTACTATTAGCTCCTGCAGGAACCTGATACAGATCTTTAAGGGGCCCGCAAGGGAGCCAACTATCATACCAAAAAAGGGTGTCAGTTCCATCCCTCACTTTTCTCATTATCAACTTCTCCGAAAATTTCCTGCAGTTTAGAATAAACTTCCACGTACCAGACTGAGTCGGTAAACTTTTAGCTTCATAGAATGACCCAACATCCGTATACTTACTTCTCATATACTCAGGCCAAAGCCCCTTTGCCTGTAACAATCTCCAAGTTAATTTAATACCGGAAGCCACATTTATTTCTGAGAGCAGCCTGAGCCCAACACCCCCTTCTGGTTTTGGTTTGCAAGAGTCATTCCATGCCCAAACAGTAGACGATCCCCAAATGAATCTTCTGCACATCGATGTAAGAGACCGAGTAATAGATGTAGGAATTTTGTAAACTTGAGACCAGAAGGATATCATGCCATAGATCACAGTTCGCACCAGCTCAATCCGACCCGCTATTGATAGCATAGAAGAAGTCCAACCACCGAGCCTTCTTTTGCACTTGTCTAGTAGCCTGTTGTACATAATAGATTTTGGGTATTTTGTAGATAGAGGCAGACCTAAGTAGGTTGAGAAACTTGTTGCCTGCTTAACTCCAATATGGTTTGCAAGAGCCCCTGCATTTTTAACCCCTTTACTAAAAACAGCAACACTTTTCTCCCAGTTGATGGTGAGGCCAGTAAAGTTAGCAAATTCCTTCAGTACAGATTCCAGCCCATCCATAGATTTATAGGTGGCTCGGCAGAACAGCAGTAAGTCATCAGCAAATAATAAGTGGGTGATATTACCAATACGACGCATAGGCTGAATAAACCCTCTAGTAATGGATTTGTCAAGTAGCAGGGAAAAAGCTTCCATAATGATGACGAATAAGTAAGGGGAGAGACGATCACCTTGCCTAAGCCCTCTATTGCCCTTGAAGTAGCCAGCAGGAGAGCCGTTCACCATCACAGAGTCAGTAGGGGAAGAAATACATTCCTGAATCCATGCGATGAAGGTAATACCAAACCCCATCTGATGCAACATGTAGTATACGAATTCCCTGTTCACATTATCGAAGGCCTTCCTAAGATCCAGCTTCAGACAAGCTCTAGATCCCATTGGGTTACTGAAATCTCTAATCTGCTCATGGGCCAGCAGGGCACTATCAGAGAGTAACCTTCCCTTGAGAAAAGCTGATTGGTTTGGGGAAACCAACTCATGCACAACCATCCTCAACCTGTTACATATGATCTTGCTAATGATCTTATAAAAGACATTGCAGCAAGCAATTGCCCTGTAGTCCCCAAGGTTGGAGGCATTAGCAGTTTTAGGCACTAGAGTTAGGAAAGTGTGGTTCACCTGACTTATTGAGGCTCCAGAATGGAAGAATGATTTAACAGCTGATGTTACCTCGCTTCCAATAAGATATATAATATGAGAAAAAGGGATATGAGCATTCGGTGTAGGAAATTTCCTACACCGTCCTCCTAAAACTTCAATTTCCAATCTTTTTTCCAATAATCACCACTGTTCATCTTGATGTACTTATCATGGATGATGAATATACCAAAAATCAAGTGAATCCAACGCTATTTTACCCTCGATCCGATTGTTACAAATTCAACGTTTTCACAATAATAGAACTTTTTGTCACAAGCCGATTGAAAGTCAAATCCCCCTAGGGTTCACCCATATTTTGGGTTTTGGGGTTTTAGAATGTGTACAACAATTCTAAGCAAAACAATTTCAAAAAATTATGTGGAATGTGATGTTTTTGCAGGGCGGTGTAGGAAATTTCCTACACCGAATGCTCACCTCCCTCAAGCCCTTGTTATATAGATCTTGTATATGGGGTATGAGAAATTGAGAGATGAGATATTGGAATCATTTTAGCTTTTGAACCCCATATCTTTTGAATTTTGATCACATCCTCTATGATGTGATGGGGTTTTGTTTTAAAATTTTGAAAACCTTAACAAAATACGAACGCAACCCATGCTCTGTGACTTTTGGAGGGAATTAATGGAGGGAAGTAAGGGAGGGAAAAAATTTGATCACATCTCTGCTCAGATCGTACATGAGGGGGTTTCTTTGTATATGGAGAGAAGAAGATCTTGTGCTGAAGAGAATTTTGCGCTGAAGAGAATTTTGCAGCTCCTCAAGAAATGCAGAGCACATCGAAGAGCAA
Source organism: Scilla litardierei (assembly GCA_030789695.1). Classification (NCBI taxonomy): domain Eukaryota; kingdom Viridiplantae; phylum Streptophyta; class Magnoliopsida; order Asparagales; family Asparagaceae; genus Scilla; species Scilla litardierei. The sequence goes on along the minus strand of JAULAV010002136.1, from coordinate 105 downwards.
GAATAGGATTTTGCTGGCATGTCGAAGAGCAAGCAGAGCAAGAAGAGAACCCTCATCTACCTCCTCACCATCATCTTCTACCTCCACATCGGTGAGTTCTTCCTC
>JAULAV010002135.1:0-24994 GCA_030789695.1 Scilla litardierei | reverse complement strand
CGATATCACCCTGGATTGATGATGCAAGACATCATCAACCAGACGAACCCGAAGATTCTTCAAAAAGGGTGAAACTTTCATTGTCCTATTCAAAAGGGAAAAATGATAATGAGATCATCTCCATTCATATGGACACTGACTCTCCACACTTCCTCAAAGGAATTTAAGATGATATACTATCATCATTAAAGATAATGAAGACCTTTAGGTCTCTTGAGAGTATTTAAGGGATATAAATAGGCTTCGTCCACTCCCTTAATAGGACTGATGATGTACCTTTGGTGTACTCACCAATATATCCTCTAAATAAATGGTCATTATCCAACCACATTCTTTTATAAAAAGGTGGTAACTTTGGATAACACTGGGAAATTTAAATGTTTTACAACTGGAAAAATAACGAACACCCTGAAGCTTGTGTTCATACCCAAATATGGGTAAGATAAATCATTAAAATGATTTAAATGGATTTCTTATCCATTAAAAATCCAGTTGTAGGTGACCACATGGGAACATGCAATTACATTGCAAACCATCAAAACACATCCTTAGAACCTATTTATATGAGTCTGATCACCTCATATAAACAGTTTCCGAAAACCCCTGACGGGGGAAGCGTTTAGAGCACATCTTATAGATTGTGCCATGATGAGTGGACACCCCCATATCACCACTATAGACCATCAAAATGCAGAACTATTTATCGGAAGTAAATATCCCAGATAAATAGAGTCTGAGCACTCTGAACAGGGGAAGCATTTATATTCACTTCTCCTAAGACGTGCATTGATGATCCTATTTTAAAGATTTGATGAGATCCTGAAGATCCATCACAACTTTAATGTCCCAGAATCAGTTTCAACAGAAATACTACAATCATCCATGAGCCTAAAGCTCAAATGACCATTTAAATCATTAATACCTATGATCTGGTTATCATGAAATGTGATAAGATCCTGAAGATCCACACTTATGAAACTGTTAAAACAGTTATCAGACATAGTTACTGAAAATATAGATATTATCAAAACTTTCACATCCCTGCTACTAAAAATCCAGCTAGGATTGACATACCGAATATATTGGATGCAATCCACCAGTAGCAGAAGTGGATATCCTCAATGGATGAGAGGACATACCACTAGGCTCCAAAAATAGAGATCTACTCCTGGAGACCGAAAAAACAATACCACCACAGGAAAGTGAGCTCAAATCCAGAACCTTATTGCAACTTGGTTGCTAAGGACCAATTCTGGATCTGTCCATATTCTTTACCCGTCCCAGAACCTTCACCTCTTTAACGCGTCATGAAGGAGACACCTCTGGGAGAAATCAAATGATTATAGTACGTACGGGGTGAGTTTTGGACAAGAAAGAACACATTTTGTCGACAAATTCGCTCATATTTCATTTTGCCAGTTAAATATAAAATATCGTTTCCACAACTCTGCTTTGCCTGAAGCAAAGATAGAGATTAGGCCAAATTATAATAATGTGGAATGAGGCAATAATAAGGTGAGCTGGACTCACTTATGAAATATGAGGTGTTGGACCTGAAGTCCTGGTATCAAAAATGATATCAAATCCTGTGGGATAACTGAGTATTGAAGGAGAATTAAAATAAAATCGTTAGCTATAAGCATTTTAATTTGCTATAGTTTTTAGAGGTATAAATCGCTCAAACCAGAAAGTAATCAAGTAAGATAAGCTGAACTCACTTACAAGATGAATCTGATGCATCGACTGGTTTATGTCAAGGCGTAACCCAACGAATGGCAAAAAGAGGGAATTTTTGGTTGATGTTGCTATTGGATGTGACAACATCATCGATATAAAATTTCTTCAACTGCATGTACAAATTTCTTTACTTTCCTTTCTTTTTGGGACACATATTAATAATATGATTAAAGGAAAGACAACCTAGACAAAGATCCTTAAAGGACTCATACTAAAAGGTTGTTGTTTGCACCTCTTAAAAACAGTATTGTTCTTAAGAGAGCAAATTAAAAGAATTGAGATTATTTTAATAACTCAAAATATTATCGGATCTCCTGAAGAGAAATTACCGAAATATCTGTTAAAGCCTATCTATCAGATATGATATGATATGAAAGCCCTACTAGGCATAAATTCTAGGCTTACAAAACATTAATCATCCTGAAGATGAACAATCATCCCGAAGATGAACTATTATCCTGGAAATGAACTATCATCCTGAAGATGACGTTAATTAATCATCCCGAAGATGTAAACTTCATACAATGATGATTGATGAAGAAACATTAATTTCATTCTCCACCAAATACACCTATTTGGTTGTATGGATATACATTAAAAGACCCCCTTTCCGTTAGCTGGAAGAGGGGAAGAATATATATGGTCCAGAAGTACCTTAAGTGTCTTTGAAACACTCTTCTACCTGGCCAACTGCATGCGTCTCTTTTGAGCGTTAGCAGTATAGCTATTAGCCAGGTACAGTGCAGTGCCCCCAGCGCGCCACTGGACCAGAGATATGTAGCTTCTGCGCTATCTCCAAGGGTCGAGGAAAAATCCTCTATGTTAAATGTATTTGCATATGCAGGTTACAGATCATCGCGATGAATGGCATAAAAGGGACGTCCACCTCCTGAAGATCTACACAGAATCCTTCCAAGTCTACATCCTTCCACCATCCCGAGAAGCTCATCACCCAAGGAGCAGCTCAAGAACATACAATGCTAGGTCCTGAAGTACCTCGCAGGCAATGACGATTGAGACGTGGAGCTGTCTACCAAGTTTGCTAGCACTCTTTTAGTTTCTGCTAATGCCTTATATGAGTGAAACTTGTATAGATGAGTGATGCTTGTACTTTACTTTTGCTTTCAGAATGTTGCTGATGAGATGGATGTATAGACACATAGGAGATAAATGTATAGATATATAGGAGATCTTCAAGCCTGAAGCTTGATCAGATTAGGGGGAGTCAACTGTAAAGTTGTACTCTTTTTCCTTGGCTAGTGGTTTTTCCCACAGGGTTTTCCATAGTCAAGGTTTTAATGAGGCAACCACATTGACTCTGGATCCAGAAGTATCCACCCCTCGACACATCCCCAAATCAGGGGAAGTTATGGAGTGCTGTACTCTTTTCCCTTCGCTATCGGTTTTTCCCACAGGGTTTTCCATAGCTAAGGATTTTTAACGAGGCAGTTACCCTTAACTTGGATCCAGAAGTATCCACCCCTTAAGATACTCAGTAGTACTAATGAATCATTCAATATTCATAAAGTCGAGTATACCACGTTGGTTGGATAAGGGGAAGTGTTATGAATAGGACCCATTGGGCCTATTGGGTATCCACCCACATGAGTACCCATTATGAATACTATATAAAGGAGGCTAGGGGTTTCCTAGCCTCAACCCTTCTCCAAATCTGTTTCTCGTTCATAACAAAGTTAATTTTTTCTCGTTTATAAAATTTTTATCTACTTACAATTTACAAAAGACTATCTATTTGTAAATTTTTATAAAATACTATGTTTATATAAAACTATCTATCTTAAAAAATTTAATACTGTGTATAAACATTATATATTAAGTGTAAATATTTTTTACATTTTAAAGAATTTTTACTAATTTAAAAGAATTTTTTAGGTTTTTAAAAGTTTTTTAAGAGTTTATTTTTTATTTTTTTAATAAACTAAGCCCGGCGCGGCCTGGCCTAGGCCGCGGGCCGGGCTTCTGGTGCTTGGCCGGTCACCGGGATGACCTGGAATGTGGCTTGGTCAAAGACCGGCCTGGCCCGGGCTGCGGGCCGGGCTTCTGGTGCTTGGTCTGCCCTGGGGCAGGCCGGGCCCGGCTCGTTAGACACCATGAGGGGGCATGACAGAAATGATAGATTGATTTAGGGTTGGTCGATACGCACCGTCTAAGGGGGTCTATGTAATTATAACTTGTCAAAAATGGCAAAAGGAGGAAGAGAAAGTGTGTATGACATGCCATATGATGGGTTTTTTTTTCATTTTTGGAAAACCATCTGACATACACCGCATTTTTGCGGCATATTTAGTCCGGGCCTTGATTTACTCTCTCTCTCTCTCTCTCTCTCTGTGTGTGTGTGTGTGTGTGTGTGTGTGTGTGTGTGTGTGTGTGTGTCAGACTCAAGGGCCAACTACATGCTGAGATTGAGGATGAGATGTGCTGTATACGGTCCAAAGCAAGAGGTGTATATACTTTTCCTTGCAAAAAAAAAAATGAAAATTTGTTAACTCATTTGTCTCCTCTCTCACCCACTTCTAATTGTGGTTATATTTAGCACAGGAAACTGTATACATCCCTTACTTTGGGGTGTGTATATAGCACATCTCTTGAGGATTTGGTGTGTTTATTTGGTGGCATTTTAAAAATATTTTTTCATTCATTTTTTTTAAAAAAAATCTTAACGGCGATAGAAAACATCTATGAGTGCTGTTATTTGCACTACGCTACTTCATGAATACAGTACAAAGTATAATATTTTTGAAATTTCAAATTTAGTCTTTAACTATTTTTAAAACATTACTCTTAATTCTTATCTAATTACAAAAACTGTCGTCTTAATGCATTACATGACCTTTCATCTTCTCAAATTTTCTCCATTTCTTCCTCTTTTCTCTAATCCATCTCCTTCCCTTGTTAGCCCTAAGCCCCCTACCTACAATCCTCCAGCAGTTCAATTTCTAACGTGAAAAAGACCTCAAAATTCAAAGCAACTAGATGGCTTTGTCATTCTATCTGCTCAACAAACAAAACGAAGCATCAATTAAGCAAGCAAAAAACCCCAAATTTTATATATATATATAAAATAAGTCAAACATCGATGGTGTATTGGACAACAGCAATGCGATTGTTAAGGTCGGCCTATTGGAGGGCATAGTATCTGTCGTCGACGGGCTCGGTGACGGGGCAACCCTCGTCCTCGACTAATCTCTGCAGCTTCGCGAGAGAGACCTACGACGAATGGCGAAGCTCGACGACAATGATCGAACGTGAGAATGAACGGCTTAGCCCGAATGAGAACGCTGGTTTTCTTTTTGAGTGAAGGGTAAGTTAATTGTGTGGTGAATTAAACAAAATGACAGAGAACTCATATTATACTAAAAGGGTTAAAAAAAAGTCAAAATTTGTGGTGGATAAAAAATCAAAAGACAAGTTGAAAATGCAGGAGTGGCCCGAGTGGGAAAATAAGAATTGCAGAGTATTCATATAAACATGTATGTGGAGTGAAATTAACATCACTCAACATTCCTTTACATTTATTTATTTATGTATTTTACTTATCCTAATTTTCGCAGCAACTAGCGGACAAATCGAATTTGGAAGACGTGAACATACAAAGAAATAGAGGGCACCCTTCCCTTACGGTTGACCATTGCATGGTTAATTGGGCTAGAGAAGTTTTTAAAGCCCAACTTCAGACTAATCAATAAACACTCTAAATAAAAGCTTAAGGAGACCCGGCCCATGAGAGCCGAGCTAAAGCCCGTTAAGCTGCCCATTAGCTCGGACCTTGTTACTTTGGTGAAGGTAAATAACTCCAGATTAATCCATGTTTTTGGTTTTAGGAGCCCTACGTTAACTGAAATTGTGATCAGTCCTTTGATTTGGGTTAGAAACCTTTTGTTAATTGTTTGTATATGTTTACGGGTGTTTTCTCACCATTGAATCGTTGACCGACGACTGTGCGGTCAACGTGGTCAAGGGGTCGGTTGAGATCCCTTGGGCACGCCAAGCTCTCGTGCGCTCGGTATGGGTCGGAGATGGAATCGAGGTCGAGCGTCGGTCCTTGGCTGAAGCGGAGCTGAGGGTCTGTTCGATGGGCTTGGCCTCGGTTGGACGCGCGTCGAGGGGTAGCCTCGGTGCTTCACTCGGAGCTCGGTCTTCGGTCGGTGGCCACACCCGCTAATAGCGAGGGCGGTCGTCGGGCGCTGAGTGGTAGCCTCGGCGCCTCAGTCAACTTCTTCCTGAATGGACGAGAAACTCGTCAGGGTGGCCGGACCTTGGTTCCGGCCGAATCCCCTCCGATGCCTAAGTCAGATCAGGGTCTTAGGAGTACTCGGCGGGTAGGTATGACTCTAGAGGAGATCGATACGCTAACCCTCGACGCGAGCAGGAGGAGGAAGAGTAATGACGGAAAACCAAAGTCGTTGATGGAATACCTCAGATTTGGGTACCTGGGATTCGATCCCTTTCTTCGCCGTCCTTCCGGTCCTCTTATAGGGTCCCCGCCACGATTGCCCCCGATCCACGTTCCCCGTTCGCCTCCTTTCATGCCCCCGTGATCCGCATCCCCATCCCCCCTGACGTGCATCGTGGGGGGCATTTACACGGGCCTCTTAATGGACATTAAGGGGCTGCGGGTTCAAGGGAACAGCTATTTCCAAGGAGCACGAGCTGATCGTGGATCCTCGGGGGCAGACTGGCCGGCCTTCGAGTTTTATCCGTGGGCCTCGTAAGGTGGGCCCAATCTTGTTCGTGGTCTTCCTGTTCATGGCCGGGCCTCGTGTCTCCGCTTCTTGGGCTTCTCCAAAACAGTCGTATCAATTACCCCCATCGTCAGGGCCGTTCGATCTCAGCCGGTTCGGTTCGGGCGATGTGACTGTTGAGGGTTTTGACAGACGCGTCAGTCGAGGTGTCCTCATTAAATGAGGGTCATCATGACATGGCCCGTTTGATCTCCTCCCGGTGTGGGTTTCGAAGCGCCGCCGTTTCTCTGTTGCTGCCACGTGTTCCTCTCCGGGCGATTTGAATTCCTCGATTGCCTTGCATATAAAGACAGCGGCTTCCCAAGCCTTGATCCTTTTGCGCTCTTCTGATCTTGGTTTTGCAAGCTCCCTTTTCCCGTCGTCTTTCTCTCTTCAGCTCCTTCTCAAGGTAACCTCCTCTTCTTCTCTTGCCCCATGACTACACTTAGAATAGGCAATTCGGCGTCGGGATCTAGGGACCCCCCGGCGCCTGAGTCCGGTAATGTCCGACCCTTGGGACCTGGGGGCCCATCGGGGTCTCGTCCTGCTCAGGACAAAGGGAAAAGGAAGCTTTTCATGGACCCCGTTGGTGATGACGTGGCCCAGGCCGTCGAGAGGTTTGATGTTCCCCCGGCGGTCCTCGGGTCGCCGTCCAAGGCTCCTTTCCTGACGGCTGTGGAGATCCGTGAGAAGTATTTGTATCATCCGTATGACGTTCAGATTCCTTTCAATGATGAGCGGATCTGCTTCCCGCAGAGTAACGAGGCCGGCGTTTATGTCGAGATGTTTCGCTTGGGCCTTCGTTTCCCCCTTCACCCCTTCATTATCCATGTTATGGAATTGCTGATGGTGTCCCTGTGCCAGTTGACCCCGTACTCCGTCGCGGTGCTGACTGGGTTCATCATGCTCTGCCATATCCATGGTTTAGAGCCATACCTCCCCCTTCTCTTCCATTACTATCAGGTTCAGACGGTCAGCCAAGGGTCGTGGCAGTATCTCCGGGCCCGCGCGGGGAGGGAGTGTTTGCTCGGTCACCCCGCTGGGTGGGGGACTGGAGCTCGAGCTATGTCTTTGTCGTCTTTCCTGAGGACGCCGAGATTTTGACAGGTTGGGGAGGGCTATGTTAATACGACTTGATGTTGACCCTCTCCAAGGCTGACCAAGCAGCTGTTCGGCTGTTGTCGTCTCTTTCCCTGGAGGAGAGGTCGATCTGGCCTCTGCTGGACGACCTGCTTCTCAAGACCGTTATGTGGTCTCCCTGTAGGCTATTCCTTTCTTTCTTTTTTCTCTCTCGCTTACACTGATCTTCTTTTCTTCTACAGAGATGGCCGGACACGAATTTACTCAAAACGTCAACTAACTCATCCAAAGGGGTTCCAGCCGAAGCTGAGGGAATCCATCGGGTCAGGCGCCTCGTCGTACCGTCGACGAAGAGGTGCGACGGGCCGAGCCTGCCGTGGGGAGAGTGGAGCCAACGGGTGTGGTGACGCCTCCCCCCTTGGCCGCGGAGAACCTCCCTGAAGGTGAGGCCCTGGGGGCCGAACTCCCTTGCTCTACCCAAGCTGAGGGGGGCGAGGGAGTCGAGCCGACTCCTCGTGCGCCAGTGGGCGGTTCAGGCGCGGGACGTAAGTGTTCTCCCCCGAACTCCGCCGGCCCCAGCAAGAGGAAAAGGAGGAAGGAGGGTGGGGAGACCCGCACTCCGGTGGCCTCCGAGGTGTCGACGGCCTCCGGTGATACTCTCCCGCTGACCCTGGTGGTCACTCCCACCGTCTCGGTCGAGCCTTCTCTGGTGGGGGCCGGCGGTGTGTTGGTGAATGTCTTGGCAGGCCCCGAGGTTACCCCCGGTGACTCGGTATTCATCGATCGGACCGTGGCCAACCAGTTGGCACACGGCTCCGTCCTCCCGAGGGACCGATCGCTCCTGGAGAGTGCTCCCACCGACACACTGTCGGACTCCATGGTCTGGCAGCTTCAGCAGGTTCGGCCGCTTCACTATTCCCCGAATTGACTCCTGACCTTTCTCTATATAACCACTTCCTTTGTGCAGGCCATCACGATGGCCGTCAAGACGCAGCGTCGGGCGGCCCGGGCGAGGGAGCTGGAGGAGTCCGCTGCCCGGGAGCGCACAAGGGCCAGGGCGGCCGAGGTGGTCGTCCAAGAGGTGCGCATGGAGGCTCGGCATCTCCGACGTCGGGTAGATGAGCTTGAGGCTCAAGTGAGGGACCTCTGGGGGGAGCTGAACGACGCTCAGAGGTCAGCCTGATAGGCGGAAGAGGCGTTCCGTCAGGAGAGGAGCGATCTCCAGAGTGAGCTGGCGGACTTACGTCAGATGACCCGGTTCGTCGACGAGGTGGAGAGGGGCGTCAGTGGGATCCTGGGGGAAAGGATCACGGGGGGTCCTTAGGGAGGCCTTCAGCTCTTATGAGGACCTTCTTGCCCCTCGGATTATTGGCGTTGTCCGGGACTCCTTCCGGTGATTTGCGGAGCATGCCCGACAGCCCCTCCTGCCCGCCGATCCCCCACGCTCCGAGCAGGGCGAGGTGCCTGAGGATGCTTCCTCCCGTGCCCCAGGGCCTTAGGCCTTTGTATCTTGTTCCCCCCGCTCTTTTGGCTTGTAATTTTGAACAATTTTATTTATATAGCCTCTTTGTCGCTGATGGTTTTCTGCCCTGCGGGGACCCTCAGCCTTTTTGGGTCCTTTATGGTGCTTTGAACTGGTCGCGAACTCCACATTCCACCGGAACTCCTTTATGGCTCGCGATGAGGGCGAAGGGTTTTTAGGACACCGATCCCGTTGGCATCCGGAACTGGGACCTTGTTGGCGCCCTCGTCTGTCTCGCCATAGTTTTTCGTGATATCTGGTTTTGTTTAGATAGTCGTCTTGCATGCGGCCTATGTTTCCCCCAGTCTCGTAGTCAGTCAGATTGGCCGGTTGGCGAGGGGGGGTCTGCTCCTCGGCTTAACCAGCCAAGTCCCTCGCCCGCTGGGGGAGTCGCCCCCAGCCTTACAATCGGGCGGATTGTTAAGTTGGCGAGGGGGCTGCCCCTCAACTTATAACAGGTCGATGCCTCTGACTGCTGGGAGAGTTGCCCCCAGAATTACGAGCGGGTGGATCGTTCGATTAGCGAGGGATGCTATCCCTCGGCTACTGGCCGATCGATGTTCCCGTCTGCTGGGGGAGTTGCCCCTAGCCTTATGAGCGGGCGGATCGTTCGGTCGGCGAGGGAAGCTATCCCTCGGCTTACGACCGATCGATGTCCCCGTCTGCTGGGGGAGTTGCCCCCAGCCTTATGAGCGGGTGGGTCATTCGTTCGGCGAGGGAAGCTATCCCTCGGCTTACGGCCGATCGATGTCCCCGTCTGCTGGGGGAGTTGCCCCCAGCCTTATGAGTGGGCGGATTGTTCGGTCGGTGAGGGAAGCTATCCCTCGGCTTATGACCGATCGATGTCCCCGTCTGCTGGGGGAGTTTCCCCCAGTCTTATGAGCGGGCGGGTCGTTTGGTCGGCGAGGGAAGCTATCCCTCGGCTTACGGCCGATCGATGTCCCCGTCTGCTAGGGGAGTTGCCCCCAGCCTTATGAGCAGGCGGATCGTTCGGTTAGCGAGGAAAGCTATCCCTCGGCTTATAACCGATCGATGTCCCTGTTTGCAGGGGGTGTTGCCCCCAGCCTTACGGATGGTTTTAAGGATCGGCCTGCTGGGGGAGCTGCCCCCTTCCTTACGGCCGTCCGATTCGATGGGCCTGTAGAGGGTTGCTCTTCGAATTAGGGCCGATCGTAGAACACCCGTATGCAGGGGGAGTTGCCCCCAGGCTCACGGACGAGTTTTCAGATTGGCCTGCTGGGGGAGTTTCCCCCAGCCTTACGTCCGATCGGTTTGGTGGCTTGCGGAGGGTTGCTCTCCGACTTAGGGCCGATTGCAGAACCCGTCTGCAGGGGGAGTTGCCCCCAGGCTCATGGACGAGTTTTCAGATCGGCCTGCTGGGGGAGTTGCCCTAGCCTTACGGCCGATCGGTTCGGTGGGCCTGCGGAGGGTTGCTCTCCGACTTCGGGCCGATCGCAAAACCTGTCTGCACGGGGATTTGCCCCCAGGCTCATGGACGAGTTTTTAGATCGGCCTGCTTGGGGAGTTGCCCCCAGCCTTACGGCCGATCGGTTTGGTGGGCTTGCAGAGGGTTGCTTTCCAACTTAGGGCCGATCGCAGAACCCGTCTGCAGGGGGAGTTTCCCCCAGGCTCACAGACGAGTTTTCTGATCGGCCTGCTGGGGGAGTTGCCCCCAGCCTTATGGCCGATCGGTTCGGTTTGCGGCCTCCGGTCTGTCGAGCGACAGCAATCCTCTGGGAGAGGAGATCGAGTTCTCTATTGCGTTTTGAAACGGCCATTCAGCTAAATGTGGAAAAATAGGTTGCGTTTGTACCAACAATGTCCTTCTTTCTTTCCATGGCCCAGTACATTTGGAGGAAAAACAAAAAAATGGAGGGGGTTAAGGCTGGATAGCCCTTCCCTGGCGAGGTTGCGGCCGTTCGTCTCGCCCGCTCACTCAATGATGCGCATGGGCGCCTGTACTACGTTTACCTTCTTCCCCTTGTCCGGCTGCCTGGATGTCCCCTCCCCTGGAGCGGGATCATCGATGAAGTTCTTCAAGTGCCCCGACTCCCCAGCTTCTCTATGTCTTTCTTCAGATGCCAGCAGTCGTCGGTGTCGTGGCCGTTGTCCTTGTGATGCTTGCAATACTTCTCTTCGTCTCTCCGCCTCTCTTCATCCTTGGCAGGGGCCGGTTCATGTGTCCCTCCTTTTGGGCATGCGCGAGGACAACGTCCGGGGCAACGTTCAGCTGGGTGTGCCGTGGCTCTTCCCTCCGCTGCTTTCCTCTGGCCTTTTTATCCTGCCGATGCTCCTCCGAGCCGCGGCGCTCACTTTCGTCGCGCTTGGGTCCTCGCTTGGTCCTTCCGTCGTCGACGGCCAGGGCATCTTCTGTGAGCATGAAGCGCTCAGCCCGTGCCATGACCCCGGTAAGGTCCTTCGGAGGATCGTTGTGTAACGATTTATTCAGACCCCTGGGCCGTAATCCCTTCTTCAGGGCCGCCTTCATGACCAGCTCAGGACAGCTCTGCACGTTCAGTCGTTCCGTGTTGAAGCAACGCATGAAGTGCCTCAGGGATTCCCCGGGACCCTGCACCACATTGAACAAGAGTTTTGAGTCTGGCTTTACCTGTCGCCCAGCCACGAACTGCCTACAAAACAACTGGGTGAGCTCGTCGAAGGCATCGATGGAGCGATTGGGGAGGCTATGGTACCAGGTCCTTGCTGCTTTCTGGAGGGTGGAATAGAAACCTCTGCAGAGCAGGATGTCGTCCGCCCCCTGGAATGCCATGACCGCCTCGTAGTCTATCACGTGGTCCGCAGGATCGCCCGTGCCGTCGTACTTCGCTAACGTTGGCACCTTGAAACTCGAGGGCACCCGTGCCTCAGTTATCATATGGGTTAGGGGGCATCGTTCACCATTAACGCCCCCGGTCGACCTCCTTCGCTTATCTCGTGCTCGTCCGGTCGCAATGGGGGGGGGGGCAGGTTCAGGCTTGGCTGTCCCTTGTGCCCCTGCCAAACTGGGGGCGGGGCTCGACCCGGGTATGCCCCCATTCTTGCCTCGGTATTCTCACCTGTCCCGCTTCACTCAACAGGCACTTCCGCTCCGCTGGGACCGATCCCCGAGTCACGGCGATCGTCCTGTTGGTGCCTCGACGAGTATGATCGTCTAGACGAGGCGGTCATCGACTCGCCCTCAGAGTGCTCGAAGCTCCTCTTATTTCTCTCGCGAAATGAGGTGGGGGTGGGAAATCGTGTTGGGTTGAAGCCCGGCATGGTGAATCGCCGCTCCAGGTTGGGCACCCCGTTCCCGTGGTCGGTGACTACAGCAGACCGCATGGGTTGGTGACCCCCTCCCCAACGGTGGGCCTCATCCACCCCATCTCCCTGGATGGGCGTGTTGCCGACGAGTTGTTGAATTGTTGCCACCAATGTCTGGATGTTGGCGTTGGTCTCCTGGGCGAAGGTGCGGAGCTGATCTTAGGTGACTGATCGGGACTTTCCTGTCCCCTCGGTGGTGTGGCTGAGCTGGTTCTCGGGGGGAATGTAATCTCCCTCCTCTTGGATGGGGGGCATGCGCTCCGCGCCATTGCAGATGAGTTCCATTCCGGTGGTTCGATGTGGGCTTGCTTCGTTCCCACAGACGGCGCAAGATGTTTACGGGTGTTTTCTCACCACTGAATCGTTGACCAACGATTGTGCGGTCAACGTGGTCAAGGGGTCGGTTGAGATCCCTTGGGCATGCCAAGCTCTCGTGCGCTCGGCATGGGTCGGAGATGGAATTGAGGTCGAGCGTCGGTCCTTGGCTGAAGCGAAGCTGAGGGGAGGCCTCGGCTCTGTTCGATGGGCTCGGCCTCGGTTGGACACGCGTCGAGGGATAGCCGCTGCGCTTCACTCGGAGCTCGGTCTTCGGTCGGTGGCCACACCCGCTAACAGCGAGGGTGGTCGTCGGGCGCTGAGGGGTAGCCTCGGCGCCTCAGTCAACTTCTTCCTGAATGGACGAGAAACTCGTCAGGGTGGCCGGACCTTGGTTCCGGCCGAATCCCCTTCGATGCCTAAGTCAGATCAGGGTCTTAGGAGTACTCGGCGGGGTAAGTATGACTCGAGAGGAGATCGACACGCTAACCCTCGGTGCGAGCAGGAGGAGGAAGAGTAATGACGGAAAACCAAAGTCGTTGATGGAGTACCTCAGATTTGGGTACCTGGAATTCGATCCCGTTCTTCGACGTCCTTCCGGTCCTCTTATAGGGTCCCCGCCACGATTGCCCCCGATCCACGTTCCCCGTCCGCCTCCTTTCATGCCCCCACGATCCGCCTCCACATCCGCCCTGACGTGCATCGTGGGGGAGGCATTTACACGGGCCTCTTAATGGACATTAAGGGGCTGCGGGTTCAAGGGAACATCTATTTCCAAGGAGCACGAGCTGATCGTGGATCCTCGGGTGCAGACTAGCCGGGCTTCGAGTTTTATCCGTGGGCCTCGTCAGGCGGGCCCAATTTTGTTCGTGGGCTTCCTGTTCATGACCGGGCCTCGTGGCTCCGCTTCTTGGGCTTCTCTAAAACAGTCGTAATAAATAAGTTGCAATGAATCAATAGTATCAATGCGTTTTTGGGATTTTTCAGAGTTTATAGTGCAATTTGGTACGGATTTTTCTTGAGAGAGTTTGCGGATTTCTTTAATGAATCAATTTTAAGTTCAGTAGTAACAACCTATATCAAAGGTAAGTGTGCTTTCAATTGAGCTACTTTAGCAATGGAGAAAATGACTTCAACAATGAAATTTAATGTATAGAAATTTGATGGAAAAAACATTTTAAAACTTTTCACATGGAAAAATCTTTGACAAATCAATTATTCTTAAAGCGGTGGTTACACAAATCATTGTTGAAGGGAGATACATAAATTTATGAGCATTTTACCCTGTTTCATGAATTAGTAATCAATTATTAAGTAATGATGTTGAAGTTGAAGATTATTATAAAGCATTAATTTAACTGATTTCTTTACCAACTTTGTTTGATCATCTTGTCTCAGCTTTACTTTATGAAATGGATTTTACAATGTTAGAGGATGTCACTTAGGGGCTGTTTCTTTCGTAAACTTTGGACTTGAAAGTGGGCTTGGCCCACTATTCACGGGTCATGTCTTGCACTGTTGGGCATTTCTTAACCCAAAATCCTCTCGCGTGTTCCTTTCACCCTCGAGAAAGCGAGGCGATCTCGCTCCGCCGTGGCAGCCAAGATCCGCTCTGCACAATCCTCGCTTTTGGCTGCGATTGTGGGAAGAATCCAGTGACGTGGGCCCCCTTCGCGCTTGTGATCACCTCTCTCGCCTTGTCTGTTGGCTTCGCGCTCAAACCCTAGGTCGCGATGAAACCCTAGTTCTCTGCTGAAGTTGGATTTGCTCCGATCTAGGGTTTTGAGGTAAAAGCTTCAATTTTTACGGGGAAGGTCTAGATCTAAGATGTTTTCAGTTTTTTTTTCATCCGACGACAGCTGCTGAAGATCAATTTTTTTTGCAAGGAAGCTTCAAAACGTGGTTGCCGATGGTGAATCCTTCATTGGATATGCCTCGGGGGTGCCACTGAGAATGGTGAAGGCAACGCAGGGTTTGGGGTCTGCCGTTGAAGAGGGTTTGTGCAATTATACTTGCTGTCTTTGCAAGATCAGGTATAATTTGATGCCTTCTGTGCTACTGCTCTGCATCTTTTGCAAAAAAAATTGCTGGAATGTGGATTGCATGTGCTTCTGCCCTACTTTGTTGGTATGATGCCTTCTGTGCATGATTTTGGAAACAACGGGCGATGCAGTTCATTGTTCTGGTTTAATTTTTGGTTTTCATAATCCCCAATGATGAATAAATTGTTGCTTGGCATGCTTGACCCAATTGTATGGTTGAAGGCTGGAGGGTTCCATCATTTGTAGGAAGGATAGGGACACTGTGGGGTTTAAATGATGGAGCAACTGCCTAATACCATTATAATTGACGGAGAAAAATCATTTTTTAACCTGAGGGGTATATAATATTTTACTACAATTACTTTTCCCAGTAACCGGATTTCTGTTTTCATAAGCATCTACTTCTGTCCCGTACCATGGCAATGAATGAAGGCCAAGTACTGGAGGCAACAGATATCATAATCCAAGTGCATATCCATATTTTTTACATAATTTGGGGTTAGAAATGCCAAGCAATATTACTAAAGAAACAGCCCCTTACAATTTGGGTTGAATGAAACAAACGCGAGCAATTTGGGGTAAGAAAAGCCTAACAGTGTGAGCTTGCATGTCAGTTTATCCTAGAGACAATTCATATCTAAATTATTAAAATGTGATGATATGAAAGAATGTGGGAAAAATGAGGCCCTTTGTTATAGTAACGCCCGATGATGAAAAGGTGATATGATAGCGATGACGCATTGTTACCCCAAAGATTGCTCTGGATGGCATGCATGTTGGCTCAAATTATTCCCCAATTGTTTTTTAATTTATGTTGGTAATAAGTAGTGAGGTGAGATGTTGAATGATAGGGATGAGTGAACCAAAGTTATATGATTCCAGGGCTACATTAAGGTTCGGACACAAATGAAAAGATAGTCTGTGATTTTCCAAAAAAAGGGAAAAAATAATTGGGGAATGTATTTGGATCAATAGTGGAATTGCAACCAGTGTTTAACATGAATTAAACTAATTTCTGAGGGCTAAAGCATTCATTCTAGCATACAGAAATGTCAAACAGTGCAAGATTGGACCTGTGAATATTGGGCCAAGCCCACTTTCCAAACCAAAGTTTATGAAAGAAACAAGGAACACGCTGTATATGTTTTATATTTTTTTATTTTAACATCTTATGTTTATTACGGGGAAAAGATGTTACTTTCTGTTAGTTTGCATCATTATCCACTGCACTACTCCATGTTCAAATCATATGTAATTAATCACTTATGCGGTAAGATATGTTTGATGCAATTAAGGTGGCCATGGATAGAGAAGGAGACAGTCTGGGGATTGATACGTGTACCGCTACCGCGTCTGCTATTATGTTTGTCATCTTAGCTTTACAACTCTACCACGTTGATAGGGCCAACCCTATACCTAGAGAGCCATCAGCTATGCGGGATCTGCATAGGAAAGCCCACATGAGGAGAATTTTGCATGGGTCTGATAGTAGTTGTTTAAGCTACTTACGAATGCGAGTACATGCGTTCATGAATCTTGCATCATTAATGCGAAATAGTGGGCTTCTCAATGACACTGTACATGTCTCCGTAGAGGAGCAGGTGGCCATGTTCCTTCACATTGTAGGGCACAAGTCAAAGAATAGAGTAATGCAAGTGAATTTTATCAGGGGAGGGGGGACAGTTAGCCGATACTTTAACAAAGTTATGGCTGGAGTGTGTTCACTACGGGATATATACATGAAGCAAGCTCCTAATGAGACGCCACCAGAGATAGTCAGTAATCAGAATTGGTTTCCTAATTTTAAGGTATGTGTGAAAGTAGTTATATGTGGCAGTATATTAATAATTTTTGGTTATGGTGATATAACAATCCTCATTATTGTTTACCTTATAGGATTGCATTGGTATCATTGATGGGACGCATATAGATGCCATGCTCCCAGTCAAGCTTGTACCCCGCTTTAGAGGGCGTAAAGGGGTGACGCAAAATGTGCTAGCAGCAGTTACACCAAATAAAAGATTCACGTACGTACTGGCCGGGTGGGAAGGATCAGCGAACGATTTTACGGTCCTGAAGGATGCCTTGTCTATACCTCTCCCCATGGGGCTTCGAGTTTATGAAGGTATTAGGCATACTATTACACATTTAATTTATATACGGCCATACGATAACGTTGGATCATAAATTGGTTTTTTATTTTTGAATGTAGGTAAATATTACCTTTGTGATGCTGGGTATACGACTATTCCAGGTTTCATATCGCCTTATAGGGGAGTTAGATACCATCTTGTAACGGCCTGTTTCCATCGTACCTTCTTCGTGCACGTGCTTTTGACCGTGCACGTAATTATTTCAGACTTTATTTGTTTTTAAACGTTTTTGTGTGATATGTCGTCGTGATCGTTTTTGAATGTATTAGATTGTGGAACAACTTTGGAAAGACATATCTCGAGTCGTTCTTCCGCGATACTAACTTATTTGGGGTAACGTCGCGACTTTCTATTTTGACGCGAGACGTTATGAATTTTAGTTTTGTCTCTCGACGTCGAAATTTAGATCTGTCTTCTCCGCTCTCTTTATTTAGTCGTCCCGAACACCCCATAATTATTTTACAATTTTTGGACTTAATTTGACCTATTTTCCATTTTTTGAAAGTTTTAAATAATTTTAAAACCTATTTTTATAAGAGTTTTAATTACAATAAAATTCCTATATTATAATAACGTATTAAAGAATTTTTAGACCAAATTTCAGAATTTTTGGCCGCACCCATCTTGCGTGAGGGAGAGGAGAGCAATTTTAAATTATATTAATTATTTTAATTATTTTAATTACGTTTTTCTTAACCCAAACCCTAACCCTAACTCTTTTCTATTTAAATAAACCCTAGGCTAGGTTATTTTCGCAGCCATACAAACCCTAGCCGTCAAAAACACCTTCCCGACGTTCGTCGCAACGTTGCGACGATCGCCCAGTGCACGACCGACGGCCGCCCCCGCAAATCCTAGTGCACGACCGGAGAAGCCCCCCCGCATCGCCGCTTGCAAGCACCGCTGCATCGCCCCCGCTGTCGCCCCGCTCCGACCGAGGCCGTCGCTCGGTCTGACCGAGAGAACAGCCCGCTCCTCGCACCGCTCCGCTCCGCTCCGCATCGCCAAGCGCCAGACCGACCCGCCTTGTCGGTCTGACCGAGAGGCCGCCCCGCTTTCCCCAAGCGCCGCTTCGCCAAGCGCCCGACCGACGGGATCCGTCGGTCTTACCGACGGTTCCCCTCGCACCCCCGCTGCAACCGACCCCGCTGCGCTGCATCAGCATCCGACCGAGAGCTCCCCTCGGTCTGACCGAGGGAACTCTCCGCACCGACGGTGTCCGACCGACCGAACTTCATCGCAAGTTGGTTTCTCCCACACCAACTCCTGTGGTGGGTCCCCCAAGTTTTCCTGAGGTGTTGTGGGTCCCCCATTGACCCCTAGCACTGCTGTGGGCCCCGCTTGGACGTGCTACTTCACGGATTTGCCGTCTACGACGTTGCGACACGTCGTAGGCCTTCGTCGCAAGTTCAGACTTTTGGAGAATCGTGCGAGGACCAGATCTGAAGCTGAGGAGTCCTCCGATCAGACACGACATCCAATCTACAACAAACTCCGGTTCAGGTTGGTTCCCCGAAACTCGTAGAAACCCCCATAATAGCTGACTGAACCCTAAACTAAAAACCGTCAACTTGAACTAAATTTATTTTCCAGCACCTGTAAAATGTTGTACGAACTTAGAAAATCGACGAATGGACTTTGTTGACTGTGCACATAGGATAGATCGTCGATTTGGCTGAAACATCAAAAAGTGACTTTTGACGAATAGGATAGTCCCGATAACCTAGAAACGAACCCTAATAGGATTTGATGAAATTGAGACCTGACACCGTCGCCGTGGCGATATTTCACACGGACTTCTGCGGACGAGACGCTTGGACGAGACGCTTGGACGAGACGCTTCGAGAGGACGACGCACTCGCCGTTTCAGGCAAGTGTATCCACTTGCACTTTTGGCCGTGCTTAGGCCCTAGTTGGTTAGAATTGTTAACTGTGAACAAATAGAACCGGACGTGAAATGATAGCGTCCGGGACGACTCCTGACGGCTCAGACTTAATGACGAAGTCTGAACCTGACAACAACAACTTTAATGCTGTAGGGCTATCATGTGTGTGCGTGTGTGTGGACACCCTATAATAACCCTTCATGTCTTGTCACGTCCCGTCCTGTCTTGCACAGCCCGCTGGGCAATAGGGCACTCTTCGAGTGATCCCTTGTACAGATTCACAGCCTGCGGGCAATAGGGCACTCTCCAAGTTAGAGAGAGTGATCCCTTGTACTGATACACAGCCCGCTGGGCAATAGGGCACCCTTCGGGTGATCCCTTGTACTGAATCACAGCCTGCGGGCAATAGGGCACTCTCCAAGTTAGAGAGAGTGATCCCTTGTACTGATACACAGCCCGAGGGAAATAGGGCACTCTCCAAGCTAGAGAGAGTGATCCCTTGTACTGATTCTCAGCCTGCGGGCAATAGGACACTCGCCAAGCTAGGGCGAGTGATCCCTTGTACTGGTGTCATGTATTGTCTTGTCTTGGGGTTTGGGGTTGGGTTGAGCGTGCGCACGGCAAGAGGGTCTGATCCCCCTCGAACCGTAAGGCGTGAACCCTTTCGTGTCTCACTTGTCTTGTCCTGCCTTGTTTCCGTCACGTCCCGTCTTGTCTTAACACCTGTAGGTTAGTCCCGTAGTCTGTAGCACACGCTACAACTACTACTTGTTGCGCTTTACTTTCCTGCTGCGTTACTTCTGTTTGTTACTCAGTTATAACCCCAGCATGCTAATCAACCAGTAAAACGTGGTCTAAAAGTTGATACACTTGCAGTAAAGTCTAACCCTTCTTGTAGACTTTACCTGACGTACAGTTCCTTTCTCTTGGGTGCTGTACGTCAGGTGTTCAGCCAGAGATCGTGGACGAGGCAGACTCGCTGGAGTACGTGGAGCCGAGGACGTCATCATCAGAGTACGTACCTGACAAGGACCAGACCTTGAGGTCTTTTAGTCGCCACTTTCCGAGGGTACTACTTTTAGTTTTGTCTTTAAATCTTTTGTTGCCATGCTTAGGCTTCTTTTAGACTTTGTACCAGTTGGATATTATTTCTCCGTTTAAATGAATGCCATTTCCTTTCCGTGCTTTTTGTTGTTCCTAAACTTTATAAATGCAAGAACCTGGAAATCGTTTGAAATGGTACCCCTACAGACGCTTATTGGGTTCGAGCTTCTAAAGCTCTGGCCTAAGCGGGCCTCGTCACGTTTCGCTTCCGTCCGTTTTGGGAAGCGGGGCGTGACAGGTTTTATTGGTGGCCCATGCAGGTCTTGTAAAAGTTCGGAACAATAAAAGTACCGCATTCATTTGATATCCACGTACAAGTCTGAATTAGTTTCCCAGTCTTAGATAGTAGGAAGACTTAGGTAGACGTCTCAGGTTGATAGTCGGACGCCTTGGTTAAGATTTAGTCGTCCTCGTCCTAGACTATTATAGCATCCCCATTTGATTCTGATCGTATTAGATGTCTAGAGTCCTTCTTTTAGTTAGTCGCTCGCCCAGCTCCATCGACTTCGGGCCCAGCAGAACGTAACCTCGATTCTCTTAGGAACCTTCTCTTTAGATCCTGATTATATTCTAGCTCATTAGGAAGTTTTAGAGCTGAGTTATCCTAAATCTTTAGACGACCCGATGATTAGAACCCTTGTCCTCTAGCATCCCTCTGATCCTTGCAAATTTTGTGCTATCGACCATAGAGTCCCCTCGTAGCTCTTCACGATTCATATCTTACGCGTACTCTTCATGCGATCAATTTTCCTCTCTCTCGATTCTCGTGATCGTTTCCTGACGATTATCATCGATCCTTCGAATCCCTTCCTTGACCATTTCTACCTCCTCAAAAATTATTTTCGACTTTCCTTATTTAGTTTTCGCTCTAGCTTGATTTCTTTGAAAACCCCTATATTATATATTTAAAATTTGTTGTTTTGGATCGAGTTAAAACTTTTAATTGACTTGGAGCTTTCTTGGACGTAAATGTTTTAAGTCAATATCTCGCATTATTTGCCTTGTTTCCAAAATATATATATTACTTTTATAAACTACACAATTTATTTCTACTATCGTCTACTTATTTTCGAATTTTTCCCCATTCCCAAAACCTGTTTCCTTTAAAAGTATTTTCGAAATTCATTATTAAATCCTCCGCCCAAATTGACTTCTTTGAAAACTTTTATTAATTATTTAAAATTTCTTACTTTCGATTGAGTTAAAATTATTTCGCAAATTTTGAAATCCTTCCGGTCGTGGAAGTTTTAAGTTACGACCTCATACTTATTTTCGAATCAGTATCCATCGTATTTTAGTTTTAAAGCTTTGTTACCATTTCGGGAATTCAATATATCATTTTTCTAACCTACGAAATTTATTTTAACCATTTACGTACGTACTTTAGAATATTTTTCTAAAACAAAGGGGGGATTTTAAATTTCTTTACATATAAACATCTCTATGTTCATCGTGCTCATACTTCAAGAACCTTTGTTTAAATTTATTTTCATTTACAAAACAATCGCTACCTCATCCTATTTTTATTTCTTTTATTTCTTGTTTTCGAAACTCATTACTAAATTTTTCACTCGGTTTAACTCCCTTGAAAACCCTTTAGTATATATATATTTAAAATTCCTTGCTTTTTGGATGAAAGTTTCCTTCTGAGATTTTGAAATCTCCTTAGTCGTCAATTTGCAAGTTACTATCTGGAAATTATTTTAAATCGGTATCTTTCATATTTTCATTTTTTTTAAACCGTGTTGACATTTTAATGATTCAGATTATATTTTCTGGGCTACAAGATCTATTTCTAAATCACTTACCTTGCATACTTTTAAAATATTTTCTAAACTAGGGGGACTTCAATTATTTTATTATTATTATTATATCTGTTCTATGTTCCCCGTGATCATATTTCAAAATCTTTGTGTAAACTTATTTTCATGTGCAAAACAATCGTTTTTCCACCCTACCCATCCTTCCTTCGTCTTACTTTTCCAAAATTTTAAAAATTCTACAATCTGCTCACTACCTCCTACATTTTTAAAAGTATATGATACCATATTCTACATGTAATTCTCCTGTCATCAATCTAATTATTTTGAAGAATATTTTGTCTCATCCAACCAACTATCTCCTTACACCCGTCTTATTTGAACTCGTTCCTTCCGATCTTATTTCGTTCCGCTTTTGATTTAGTTTTCCTTCCTTCTTTTACCTAGACATTAGTCCTTGTAGTTGTCAATGTGGTCTCTAGTTTAGGAGTGGGCCCTTTGGTAGGTGATGTCGTTGCAGTGCCTGAGTATATGTAGAGTGTGTAGACTTGTATGAGTGTGTCATCTTTAGTATCCTGATGTTTGTCTCATGTGTCTTGAATGTGTCCTCAGTGTTAACCTTGATATGCTGGAGGTTGTCTGAATGACGGTATTCATACTTATATGAATGGCGTCATCGCAGGCAGATCCTTAGACTTAGTTTTAGTTTTAATGAATGGTTTATCTTGGTTGTATGTGACTGTATCAAAACTTTGTTTTCTTTAAACCAAATCTTTAAAGTTTTAAAACTAGCTCACAAGATCACAAATCACTTAACCTCCCTCATCCATTACCGCAACACCACACGTTTTTTTCCAAATGTTTTAAAATAATTTCCTTGGCCTTAAGTCTCTCTTTCCCTCCTCTTCTTCTCCCCTAAAGAAAGTTTTCGTGTTTTTAGTTGTTATATTAGTTGGGACTAGCTATTATCGTTATAGGATTTTTTGTTTGCAGGTAGGCTTGGAGTGAGATGAGTTTTATATTGGCAATAATTAATTGATTTTGGGAACACGAGGATGATGGATTAGAATATCTTTTGGATGAAAAGAATGGACGGTCCAAAGACTTGTTTATAAAACCGAAGTGTGGTGGACTCAATGAAGAATTCTGTTTGAATGAAATTATATGCGAGGAGATGAGAACTCATCAGACTTGAGGCTTAGACGGGTAGTAGATAGGAGTAACTGCGGAGAATAGTATGAGTTAGGGTGATCATGAGTTTGAGTAGAGTTTTTATTAGCATCTAGACTTGATTGATGAGTTGATGTGAGAAGACTTTGAGAATAACACGACGTGTTGAGATTAATGGATGTTTAGGTAGTCGGACTTAATATTGGTTGGGATTAGTTATAGTGAGTAGGATGAGGGGTAATTCTGGCAGATCAAATTATTTGGTGGATGAATTTATGGGGAGATATGACGAGAATGTATTGAAGACACGACGATTGCTGATTGGTGAAGGTATTATAGGGTAGACAAATGTTTTTGTCTTGGATTGGTGGATGACTAGAATCTCATTTTTTGGAGATTTATTAATGTTGGGAAAAGATTTAGAAATTTAAAAGATATTAATGAGCGATGATGATGTTTAGTGGAGTGGTACGATATCAGAAGATTGTTATTATTTTTATGAGAACTTGGAGTTGGAAATTGGAACAGTAGTGATGGATCTATAGCTAAGTATTAGGACGTGAGTTTAGTCGTGGCTTTGCCCAGTGAAAAGAAGGGTCATGATGGATTATTGGAGGAACGATATTGAAGTTTTAATGATCAGAGATCATGCAGTGGAGGATAGGAGTTATAAGCTTAGGTATTTATAAATTTTGTAATTAGTCTTAGTGTGAGTGATTCCGAGGGTGGAATCATTTCTAAGGTGGGTAGAATGTAACGGCCTGTTTCCATCGTACCTTCTTCGTGCACGTGCTTTTGACCGTGCACGTAATTATTTCAGACTTTATTTGTTTTTAAACGTTTTTGTGTGATATGTCGTCGTGATCGTCTCTGAATGTATTAGATTGTGGAACAACTTTGGAACGACATATCTCGAGTCGTTCTTCCGTGATACTAACTTATTTGGGGTAACGTCGCGACTTTCTGTTTTGACGCGAGACGTTATGAATTTTAGTTTCGTCTCTCGACGTCAAAATTTAGATCCGTCTTCTCCGCTCTCTTTATTTAGTCGTCCCGAACACCCCATAATTATTTTACAATTTTTGGACTTAATTTGACCTATTTTCCATTTTTTTGAAAGTTTTAAATAATTTTAAAACCTATTTTTATAAGAGTTTTAATTACAATAAAATTCCTATATTATAATAACGTATTAAAGAATTTTAGACCAAATTTCAGAATTTTTGGCCGCACCCATCTTGCGTGAGGGAGAGGAGAGCAATTTTAAATTATATTAATTATTTTAATTATTTTAATTAAGTTTTTCTTAACCCAAACCCAAACCCTAACTCTTTTCTATTTAAATAAACCCTAGGCTAGGTTATTTTCACAGCCACACAAACCCTAGCCGTCAAAAACACCTTCCCGACGTTCGTCGCAACGTTGCGACGATCGCCCAGTGCACGACCGACGGCCGCCCCCGCAAATCCTAGTGCACGACCGGAGAAGCCCCCCCGCATCGCCGCTTGCAAGCACCGCTGCATCGCCCCCACTGTCGCCCCGCTCCGACCGAGGCCGTCGCTCGGTCTGACCGAGAGAACAGCCCGCTCCTCGCACCGCTCCGCTCCGCTCCGCATCGCCAAGCGCCAGACCGACCCGCCTTGTCGGTCTGACCGAGAGGCCGCCCCGCTTTCCCCAAGCGCCGCTTCGCCCGCATCGCCAAGCGCCCGACTGACGGGATCCGTCGGTCTGACCGACGGTTCCCCTCGCACCCCCGCTGCAACCGACCCCGCTGCGCTGCATCAGCGTCCGACCGAGAGCTCCCCTCGGTCTGACCGAGGGAACTCTCCGCACCGACGGTGTCCGACCGACCGAACTTCGTCGCAAGTTGGTTTCTCCCACACCAACTCCTGTGGTGGGCCCCCCCCAAGTTCTCCTGAGGTGTTGTGGGTCCCCCATTGACCCCTAGCACTGCTGTGGGCCCCGCTTGGACGTGCTACTTCGTGGATTTGCCGTCTACGACGTTGCGACACGTCGTAGGCCTTCGTCGCAAGTTCAGACTTTTGGAGAATCGTGCGAGGACCAGATCTGAAGCTGAGGAGTCCTCCGATCAGACACGACATCCAATCTACAACAAACTCCGGTTCTGGTTGGTTCCCCGAAACTCGTAGAAACCCCCACAATAGCTGACTGAACCCTAA
>JAULAV010002133.1:0-25012 GCA_030789695.1 Scilla litardierei | reverse complement strand
CCTCCAACTACTAGCTGTTTTCGACCCCAAAGTTATTTCTACTGCACCGACAACCGCAACCCTACTCCACACTGTTTCCTTCTAATCCAACCCATCATCGCAATATCTCTGCAAAGTTCTTATTACTACCCAACCCTTTTCTTGCTCATGACAGGGGACCGCATTTCAATGCCTGCCTCGGAATCATTATTGTTCATGCTGGGGTTGGTGAGAGAGCTCCTCTTGACTCTTTACCTCTGCCCTCTTGTACTTCGTCGATCACGACCCCAGTGGTAGCCCCAATGAGGGATAGGTGAGTGACTGACATTGCCAAATCGCAACCATGATTAGTATAGTGGAGGTGAGGTAAGAGAGTCTGAGAGTAGTAGTCGTAGTAACCTGGCATAAGGGGGTTGGGCTTGGTATCAGTAGTTATTGTCGTAGCTTTATGCTTCGTCCAATTCTGATTTATATCCCTGTAACGGTCGTTTTCCGACCTTATGCATTTTCTACGTGCACGTGCTTGATCGTGCACGTATTTTATTTGGCTATTTCTGGATTTCAAAAATGTGATGTGATATGCCGTTGTGATTGTTTGGGAATGTAGGATTTTATTGCACTTTTTGGGAACATCGTTTCACGGCTCATTTTCTCGCAAAACAACTTTGAACGATAGGGGCGTTTTAGTCATTTGACTCAAAACTCCGTTTCCAATTTTACGTAAATTCTTGGTAGGCGTTACGCACGATCAGGCTCCGTAGATCTGTGCGTCTCGTCTCCACGATCACCCCGGTATTTTCGGATTATTTTTCTGACGCCCGGATTGCGAGATTTCACCCGGATTAACCTCGACCGTCGATCTCCCCAAATCAGATTCGAAATTCAAATTGTTCCCAAATCTGGTGATATCTGGATATTAATCTATTTTATAACTTTCCTAAACTGTTCCTCTAAACCCCCCTAGACTTACCCCTAACTGTACTCCCTCCATCCCTACACCCCTAACACATTTAACCTTAAATTTATACCTATTTAGCAATTTTACCTTATTATTAATAACCCTAACCCTAACTTAACCCTAACCCTAAAAATCTAATTTCCCAATCCCGCAGCAGCCTAGGGCAAACCCCCCAGCCGCCGTCACTCACCCCTCTCCCTCTCTCTCTCTCTCATCTCTCTCTCACCCCGCACCCTCCGGCCGGCGATCCTCACCACCGCGCCCCCTCGCGAGACCGCCCTCACGCCCACGGTACGCTGTGCCGCCGCGCCGCGCCGTGACCCTTGTGCTCGCCTACCCAGCGACCGCCGAGAGCCTCTCCGACGGTGATCCCCGCCCGCGGCCGCTTTCGTCCCGCTCCGACCGCCGCGCTTGACTCTCTCTCTCTCTCTCTCTCTCTCTCTCTCTCTCTCTCTCTCTCTCTCTCTCTCTCTCTCTCTCTCTCTCTCTCTCTCTCTCTCTCTCTCTCTCTCTCTCTCTCTCTCTCTCTCTCCCCCCCCCCCCCTCTCCTCCCTCACATCCACGGCGAGGCCGCCGCCTGTTACACAGCCCCACACCGCCCTCGCTCTCCCAGCACCGCCACGCTCCCCGCGTCTCCCCTCTCGTCGCCGCAGTCCCGCTCCTGACCGCCAGTGCCCCGACCCCGCCGGTGACTGCACACCCGTGACCCTGCCGCGGCCGCTCGCGACACTCGAACACCCCCGTGTGGCTTTCCTCCTCTCACGGCGGCCCACATCCCCTCGGCAGCCCGCTGCCACCCTCCAGCGCGACGCAGCAGTCGCGCATCCCACCGACGGCCACCGTGTGGCTGCCTATCTCCCCAACCGTCGTTGTCCCGGCTGTCCCACCTCCTAATCGCCATCCCGACGTGCTTGTACGCTGTTTTGGCGGCCACTTAACGCCGCTAATCTTCTATGGACCGCTACCGGACGCGTGTTCGCTGATCACTATCCCCGCTCGCTGCCCGCACTTCGTCCGCTACCCGAACGTGTCTGGCTATGCTCCCGTAGTCGAGACGCCGTAGACGCCGCAGATCTCCTGCAGTTCAGACGCTGCGTCCGCACTACTCCAGACACCGGAGAGGTTGGTTTTCCCCAACTCGTAGCAAACCCACACCGTAGCAAAACTGAACCCTAAACTAAAACTGGACAACTATAATTAAATTTACGTTTTCGCACCAGTAAAATGCTATCACTGTAGACAATCGACCATCGGACAATTTTCTGTGCATATAGGGTAGTGGTCGATCTAGGCTGACAAGAACACCAGATTGTGACTTTGACAAATAGGATAGTCCCGACAACCTAGAAACGAACCTAAATAGGATTTATTAAAATCGCGACTTGACACCGTCGCCTTGACACTGTTTCAGACGGACTACTGCGGACGCGACGACTAGACGAGACACCCCGGACAGATGACACACTCGCCACCGCAGGCAAGTGTACCCACTTGCATTTTTGACCGCATCTTGGTCTTAAATTGTTAGAACTGTTAGACTGTGAGTGTATAGAACCGGACGTGAAATGATAGCGTCCAGGTCGCTCTGACGACTTAGACTTGACGACGAAGTCTAAGCTCGACAAACAACAACTTTTGACACCGTAGGATTATCTTGTGTGTGCGTGCATGTGGACACCCTAGAATAACTTTCCCTTACACTGGTCGTGTCATGTCCCTGTTACACAAAAAGCCTTCAGGCGTTTCAGATGCTTCCCTAGCGGAAGTGATCTCCGTGATACAAAAAGCCTTCGGGCGTTTCAGATGCTTCCCTAGCGGAAGTGATCTCCGTGATACAAAAAGCCTTCGGGCGTTTCAGATGCTTCCCTAGCGGAAGTGCTCTCCGTGATACAAAAAGCCTGCGGGCGTTTCAGGTGCTTCCCTAGCGGAAGTGATCTCTGTACTTCTTGTCCTGAGTTCCTGGGTTTGGGGTAGGGTTGAGCGTGCGCACGGGGTGAGGGTCTGATCCCCCTCGAACCGTAAGGCGTGAACCCTTCGTGTCTCACGTGTCATGTCCGTCTTGTCTTGTCTAGTTCCGTCTTGTCCTGTCACCTTTAGGATAGTCCCGTAGTCGGTAGCACACGCTACGACTACTGCTTGCTACGCTTTACTTTTCCTGCTGCGTTACTTCCTTCTTTTACTTCTCAGTTATAACCCCAGCATGCTAATCAACCAGTAAAACGATGTTTAATAGTTCAGTACACTTACAGTAGAGTCTGACTTTCCTTTGTAGACTTTACCTGACGTACAGTTCCTTTCTTTGGTGCTGTACGTCAGGTGTCGAGCCGGAGTACGACGACCAGGCAGAGCTACCCGAGGACGTAGAGCCAGAGGACGCCGATCTTGAGTACGTGCCCGAGGAGGACCAGAGTTAGAGATATCTGTTGCTGATCCAGAGGTTCCATCTTAGTTGTTGGGTGCGTAGCACCGTTTACTTTTGTTTAGGTTGGGTGCTTGCACCAGTAGTTTTCTTTCTGTCGTTGTAGCCAACTCAGGCTTTTGTTGGACTCAGTACTTGGATAAATAATTTGGAATAAAATGATTGTCTTTCTCTTTCTATAATTTTATTGTTCTGTACTAACATGCAGGGACATGTACCTTCGACTTGGTGTATCACACAGACGCTTATTGGGTCAGAGCTTCTCAGCTCTGGCCTAAGCGGGCCTTAGTCACGCTTCGCCTCCATTGTTTTGGGAAGCGGGACGTGACAGGTTTTAGTGGTGGCCCATGCAGGTCCCATCACATTCCTTCTGCAAGTACGTATTAATAGGAGTATTGACATTCATTTTATTGTTATCCAGTAATTGTACGAGTCTAATCTCTGTATTTCTTGACAATAGGATGGCAGGACGACGCGTCACCCGATCCGGGAACTCAGGCGATGGAGTTCCGGAAGACCAGGGCGGAGAGTTTCGCCAGTTTCTGGGCGTAATGAAAGAGATGCTGGACATGCAGCACCAGTTGGTTCAGCAGACCCACCGTGCTGCCCATGCTCCTCCAGTTGCACCACCACCACCACCGCCTACCCCTCGAGCTGCTCCGGGAGTGAAGCAGTTCAATGAGCTTCAGCTGAAGACATTTTCCGGGAAGGAAGGACCGTTGGCCGCTGATGAGTGGATTTTGAGTACTGAGGAGAAGCTGATTGCTACGAAGATTCCCGATGATACCTAGGTTGCGATAGCGAAGATGCAGCTATCAGAGAATGCTAGGAACTGGTGGCGCATTGAGGAGAGGCGCCTGTAGAAGCCAGTGGAGTGGAGGACCTTCCGCTCGATGTTCAAGGATAAGTATTTCACCAAAGCTGCTAGGAGGAAGATGTTGAGCAGATTTGTGGACCTGAAGCAGGGGGATATGACCGTTGAAGAGTATGAGGCGGAGTTCGAGATGCTGAGTCGGTTTGCCCCACATATGGTGAGGAAGGAGGAGAAACGAGCTGATCGTTTTCGTCAGGGACTGCGCCCAAAGATTCAGGCTTCGATGTCTTCGGCAGATTTCACGACCATGGGAGCGGTGCTGAATGCCGCAAGGAACCATGAGACCATTTCGCATCTACCTGACCCTCCAGCTGATGGGGGAAGCGTCTCATGGAGCAGTACTGGCCACCTGCTAGGCCGGCGATGAGGCCAGTCTAGACAGTGCCTTTCAAGAGGCCAGGAGCACCTATGCAGATTCAGAGTAAGGGACCATGCCATTACTGTGGGAAGACAGGACACGTTCAGAAGGATTGTAGGAGGAAGCTGGGATTGTGCTTTGTTTGTGGAGATGCTTCGCATGCAGCTAAGGATTGTCCGAGAGTGCGTCATGCCATGGTCGGAGCACCAGCCCCGCTACAGAGTAGAGCACCTGCCCCGGTTCAGAGAGGAGCTGCTGCATGTGGACCACCCTTGGCGCCACAGAGGCAGATGTTTCAGCGGGCAGTGCAACACCAGAGGCCGGCTTACACCATGACCGATGTTGAGACTGAGGAGCTGGATGGAGTTATTACAGGTATACTCCGAACCTAGTCTTTCATTTCATAGTGTAGATCTTATTATTAGCTATGGTTGTTTGCTTTGTTTGTTAGAGTAGCTTGGTTTGACCGTAGTTCTTTCATATCCTAGGCACCATTCTAGTGTCCTCTCACCCTACCTTGGCTTTGTTTGACTCTGGTGCATCCATGTGCATCTTATCCCGGAGATTTGTAACAAGGCACTCCATTCCCACCTATACGCTTCCTAAGTGTTGGGACATCACCACGGGGAACGGAGTGGTGACTGTGAATTTGGGTTGTCGATCGATCCCCTTGATGGTCAGTGGACACGAATTATTTGCGGATTTCATCGTCCACGATCTACCGCATTTCGATGTCGTCCTTGGCATCGATTGGCTGGGAGACTTCCACGCGTCGATCGAATGCCACAGCAAGAGGGTGGTATTTTGGATTCCAGGCCATCTGCAGTTCGAGTTCCGTAGCAGAGACGAGTCGCTTGGGCCCATCAGATTTCGGGCCAAGCCGGAGGTGCCGATTGTCACAGCTATGCAGATGGAGATTGACCGACTAGCAGTCGTCTGAGACTTCGATGACGTCTTCCCGGAGGATATCTCGGGTCTGCCACCCGACCGAGCTCTAGAATTTGGTATTGATCTTATGCCGGGAGCGCAGCCGATATCGAAGGCGCATTATCGAATGGCTCCTGCTGAGCTTGAGGAGCTGCGGAAGCAGTTAGATGAGTTGCTGTAGAAGGGTTTCATCCACCCTAGTGTGTCACCATGGGGTGCACCCGTATTGCTCGTGAAGAAGAAGGATAGGTCCCGCAGGATGTGCGTGGACTATCAAGGGCTGAATGCTGTCACATTGAAGAATAAGTATCCGCTGCCGCGCATCGACGATATTTTTGATCAGCTGGGAGGTTCGAGAGTTTTCTCAAAGTTGGACTTGAGGAGCGGATATCATCAGCTGAGGGTGAAGAAGGACGATATTCCGAAGACAGCCTTTCGGACGAAGTACGGACATTATGAGTTCGTGGTTATGCCCTTCGGCGTAACCAATGCTCCAGCTGTGTTCATGAATTTAATGAATTTGATATTCTATGACTTCCTGGATAAGTTTATCGTTATCTTCATAGACGACATTCTTATTTACTCGAAGTCTGAGGAGGAGCACAGCTGTCGTCTGAGGACAGTGCTGGAGATGCTGAGGCGACATAAGCTATATGCCAAGTATAGTAAGTGCGAGTTCTGGCTGGACAGAGTCGCGTTTCTGGGACACATGGTGTCCGGTGATGGCATATCTGTAGATCCGGAGAAGGTCAGAGCAGTCAGAGATTGGCCGACTCCGCAATCAACTTCTGATGTCAGGAGTTTTCTGGGCTTAGCATGCTATTATCGACGGTTCATCAAGGATTTCTCGAAGATTGCTGAGCCGATGACGAAGCTGACGAGGAAGGATGTGGAGTTCCTTTGGTCAGATGCTTGTGAGGAGGCCTTCAGTATCTTGAAGGTGAGGTTGACCACGGCACCGGTTTTGGCTGTATCGGATCGGAGCGGATGCTTCGAGGTATATTGTGATGCATTAGGGAAGGTCCTTGGATGCGTTCTGCATCAGCATGGCCATGTGGTCGCATACGCTTCTCGACAGTTGAGGACGCATGAGAAAAATTACTCGACGCACGATCTGGAGTTGGCAGCGGTGATATTTGCACTGAAGATCTGGAGGCACTTATTGCTGAGTGAGAGCGTGAAGATCTTCACCGATCACAAAAGCTTGAAGTAAATCTTTACGCAGATGGAGCTCAACATGCGTCAGAGACGATGGTAAACACTACTCAACAAACTGATCCGATCAGGGAAGGGCCTTGGATGCGTTCTGCATTAGCATGGCCACGTGATCGCATACGCTTCTCGACAGTTGAGGACGCATGAGAAAAATTACTCGACGCACGATATAGAGTTGGCAGCGGTGATATTTGCACTGAAGATCTGGGAGGCACTTCTTGCTGAGTGAGAGCGTGAAGATCTTCACCGATAACAAAATCTTGAAGTACATCTTTACGCAGAAGGAGCTCAACATGCGTCAGAGACGATGGTTAGAGCTCATGGCTGACTATGAGATAGACTTGCAGTATCACCCAGGGAAGGTGAACGTAGTGCCCGATGCTTTGAGTAGACATCCTACTGCGATGATGCATACCGCCGACTGGAGGATTCAGCAGGAGCTGAAAGAGATGGATTTAGAGGTCGTCCTACCTGGTGTGGTTTGTTCATTCATGAATTTGCAGATTCAGTCCACGATCGTGGATCGGATCAAGGCAGCACAAGCAGGAGATCCGAAGCTACAGAGGATCAGGAGGCAGGTTGAAGCTGGACTACGGACAGAGTTCGTGATTCATGAGGATGGTTCGCTGCGGTACGGCAGTAGACTCTGCGTACCTGCTGGTGATGTCTGGGAGGAGCTTTTGAGCAAGGCTCATAGCTCGCCGTATTCTATACATCCTGGTGGCACCAGTATGTATAAGGACCTCCGTTTGAATTACTGGTGGTTTGGCATGAAGAGGAGTGTGGCACGGAGCGTTGCCACGTGTTTGATATGCCAACAGGTGAAGGCTGAGCACCATCGTACGGTTGGATTGCTACAACTGCTTCCCATTCTGGAGTGGAATTGGCAACATATTACGATGGATTTCATGACTGGTTTGCCTCGGACCCCGAAGCAGAACGACGCAGTCTAGGTGATCGTTGATCGGTTAACTAAGTCTGCGTATTTCATCCCCTTCCGAGTAGGCCAGTCTACGGAAGTCTTGGCGAGGAAATATTTAGAGGTAAAATTTTATTTTACTTCTCTTTTAATTTCCTTTTCGAGTTAGTTGTGACGAAGACTGTGTACGTGCAGGAGATCGTACGCTTACACGGAGTCCCCGTGAGCAACGTGTCTAACAGAGACTCGAGGTTCACATCTCAGTTCTAGAGAAGTTTGCAGGAGAATTTGGGTACGAGTCTGAGTTTCAGCACGGCATACCACCCGCAGACCGATGGCCAGTCCGAGAGGACTATTCAGATACTGGAGGATATGCTGCGAGCTTGTACGCTCGATTTGAAGGGATCTTGGGAGGACCACCTTCACTTGGTGGAATTTTCATATAACAATAGCTACCAGGCAAGCATTGGCATGGTGCCATTTGCTGCCTTATATGCAAGGAAATGTCGATCGCCATTGAGCTGGGATGACATTGGAGATCGGGAGCTGTTGGGTCCGGAGATGATAGTGGAAGCTGTGGATGTCGTGAGAGACATCAGGGAGAAGCTCAGAGTTGCGCAGGATCGATTCGAGCATTGGGATGATGCCAAGAGGAGACCTTTGGAGTTCCAGCCTGGAGATCACATCTTCCTGAAGATTTCTCCGAACCGCGGAGTTATTCGTTTCGGGAAGAAAGGAAATCTAAGCCCGAGGTATATTGGACCATTCGATGTGCTTGAGCGCGTGGGAGCAGTGGCCTACCACCTTGCTCTGCCACCATCTTTGGAGGGAGTTCACGACGTATTCCACGTATCTCAGTTACGTCGGTATGTCAGTGATCCGTCGCACACTGTTGATTTCTCTGAGATCACGGTCCGTCCGGACCTGACATATAACCAGCAGCCGGTGCAGATTTTGGACCGTCGACAAAAGCAATTGAAGAATAAGGTAGTCGACCTGGTGAGAGTGATGTGGCGTCACGGATCACCTGGAGAGTCCACTTGGGAGCGCGAAGAGGAGATGAGAGAGCGTTATCCTTTCCTGTTTACTGATTAGAGTTGTTGATTCCGAGGGCGGAATCTTTATTTTAGTGGGGTAGAATGTAACGGTCGTTTTCCGACCTTATGAATTTTCTACGTGCACGTGCTTTATCGCGCACGTATTTTATTTGGCTATTTCTGGATTCTGAAAATACGATGTGATATGCCGTTGTGCTTGTTTGGGAGTGTAGGATTTTATTGCAATTTTTGGGAACGTCGTTTCACGGCTCGTTTTCTCACAAAACGACTTTGAACGATAGGGGCGTTTTAGTCATTTGACTCAAAACACCGTTTCCAATTTTACGTAAATTCTTGGTAGGCGTTACGCATGATCAGGCTCCATAGATCTGTGCGTCTCGTCTCCACTATCGCCCCGGTATTTTCGGATTATTTTTCTGACGCCCGGATTGCGATATTTCACCCGGATTAACCTCGACCGTCGATCTCCCCAAATCAGATTCGAAATTCAAATTGTTGCCAAATCTGGCGATATCTGGCTATTAATCTATTTTATAACCTTCCTAAACTGTTCCTCTAAACCCCCTAGACTTACCCCCAACTGTACTCCCACCATCCCTATACCCCTAACACATTTAACCTTAAATTTATACCTATTTAGCAATTTTACCTTATTATTAATAACCCTAACCCTAACTTAACCCTAACCCTAAAAATCTAATTTCCCAATCCTGCAGCAGCCTAGGGCAAACCCCCCAGCCGCCGTCACTCACCCCTCTCCCTCTCTCTCTCGCATCTCTCTCACACCCCGCGCCCTCCGGCCGGCGATCCTCGCCGCCGCGCCCCCTCGTGAGACCACCCTCACGCCCGCCGTACGTCACGCCACCGCGCAGCGTTGTGACCCCCGTGCTCGCCTACCCAGCGACCGCCGAGAGCCTCTCCAGCGGTGATCCCCGCCCGCGGTCGCCTTCGTCCGGCTCCGACTGCCGCGCTCGACTTCCGACTGCCATCTCTCTCTCTCTATCGCTCCTCCCTCGCATCCAAGGTGAGGCCGCCGCCTGTTGCACAGCCCCATGCCGCCCTCGCTCTCCCAGCACCACCGCACTCCCTGCGTCTCCCCTCTCGTCGCCGCAGTCCTGCTCCCGATCGCCAGCGCCCCGACCCCGCCGACGACTGCACACTCGCGACCCCGCCGTGGCTGCTCGCAACGCCCGAACACCCCCTGCGGCTTTCCTCCTCTCGTGGCGGCCCACATCCCCTCGGCAGCCCGCTACCACCCTCCAGCGCGACGCAGCGGTCGTGCATCCCACCGACAGCCACCGTGTGGCTGCCTATCTCCCCAACCGCCATTGTCCCGGCTGTCCCGCCTCCTAATCGCCATCCCGACGTGCTTGTGCGCTGTTTTGGCAACCACTTAACGCCGCTAATCTTCTACGGACCGCTACCGGACGCGTGTTCGCTGATCACTATCCCCGCTCGCTACCCGCACTTCGTCTGCTGCCCGAATGTGTCTGGCTACGCTACCCGTAGTCGAGACGCTGTAGACGTCGCAGATCTCCTGCAGTTCAGACGCTACGTCCGCACTACTCCAGACTCCAGAGAGGTTGGTTTTCTCCAACTCGTAGCAAACCCACACCGTAGCAAAACTGAACCCTAAACTAAAACTGGACAACTATAATTAAATTTACATTTTCGCACCAGTAAAATGTTATCACTGTAGAAAATCGACCATCGGACAATTTTCTGTGCATATAGGGTAGTGGTCGATCTAGGCTGACAAGAACACCAGATTGTGACTTTGACAAATAGGATAGTCCCGACAACCTAGAAACGAACCTAAATAGGATTTATTGAAATCGCGACTTGACACCGTCGCCTTGACACTGTTTCAGACGGACTACGCAGACGCGACGACTGGACGAGACGCCCCGGACAGACGACACACTCGCCACCGCAGACAAGTGTACCCACTTGCATTTTTGACCGCGTCTTGGTCTTAAATTGTTAGAACTGTTAGACTGTGAGTGTATAGAACCGGACGTGAAATGATAGCGTCCGGGTCGCTGTGACGACTTAGACTTGACGACGAAGTCTAAGCTCAACAAACAACAACTTTTGACACCGTAGGATTATCTTGTGTGTGCGTGCGTGTGGACACCCTAGAATAAATTTCCCTTACACTGGTCGTGTCATGTCCCTGTTACACAAAAAACCTTTGGACGTTTCAGATGCTTCCCTAGCGGAAGTGATCTCCGTGATACAAAAAGCCTTCGGGCGTTTCAGATGCTTCTCTAGCGGAAGTGATCTCCGTGATACAAAAAGCCTTCAGGCGTTTCAGATGCTTCCCTAGCGGAAGTGATCTCCGTGATACAAAAAGCCTGCGGGCGTTTCAGGTGCTTCCCTAGCGGAAGTGATCTCTGTACTTTTTGTCCTGAGTTCCTGGGTTTGGGGTAGGGTTGAGCATGCACACGGGGAGAGGGTCTGATCCCCCTCGAACCGTAAAGCGTGAACCCTTCGTGTCTCACGTGTCCTGTCTGTCTTGTCTTGTCTAGTTCCGTCTTGTCCTGACACCTTTAGGATAGTCCCGTAGTCGGTAGCACACGCTACGACTACTACTTGCTACGCTTTACTTTTCCTGCTGCGTTACTTCCTTCTTTTACTTTTCAGTTATAACCCCAGCATGCAAATCAACCAGTAAAACGATGTTTAATAGTTCAGTACACTTGCAGTAGAGTCTGACTTTCCTTTGTAGACTTTACCTGACGTACAGTTCCTTTCTTTGGTGTTGTACCTCAGGTGTCGAGCCGGAGTACGACGACCAGGCAGAGCTACCCGAGGACGTAGAGCCGGAGGACGCCGATCTTGAGTACGTGCCCGAGGAGGACCAGAGTTAGAGATATCCGTTGCTGATCCAGAGGTTCCATCTTAGTTGTTGGGTGCGTAGCACCGTTTACTTTTGTTTAGGTTGGGTGCTTGCACCAGTAGTTTTCTTTCTGTCGTTGTAGCCAACTCAGGCTTTTGTTGGACTCAGTACTTGGATAAATAATTTGGAATAAAAATGATTGTCTTTCTCTTTCTATACTTTTATTGTTCTGTACTAATATGCAGGGACATGTACCTTCGACTTGGTGTACCACACAGACGCTTATTGGGTCAGAGCTTCTCAGCTCTGGCCTAAGCGGGCCTTAGTCACGCTTCGCCTCTGTTGTTTTGGGAAGCGGGGAGTGACAATCCCAGTGTGGTGTTTAACCAATATAACTTACTTAATGCATACACGACTATCTAATTTTGATCTAGTTTTTTGTTGTATTCTAGATTTATTGATTACTTTATTGGATCAGCATTGCGCTGCGTAGAACATCAGTGCTGCGACCGAAGGATAGCCGCTTTTTGAGTATGACTTAGTTTATATGTCCATGGATTTTAAGTATAATACCATTCTACAACGTAATTATATCCAAACTTTGATGAGTTTGGATTAATTTATATATATATATATATATATATATATATATATATATATATATATATATATATATATATATATCAATCATCTATTTGATAGGTTATATATATATATTGAAAAGTGTGTATATATATATATATGTTGAGGTTAATGGGCCAATGCTGACAGCGCTGGAAATTTTTCCAGCGCTGTCCGCATTTTGGGGGAGATAAAAGTATTTTTTTTTTGAAAATTTTTTGCAGTAGTTAGATATATGTGTTAGGAAGCTCCCCACAAAATTTCAGCTCGATCCGACACCGTTTGAGCCTCCGTTCATCGATTTCAAAAACGTTACGCAAATCTGTCCACAGTTTTGCGTAACGTTTTTGAAATCGATGAACGGAGGCTCAAACGGTGTCGGATCGAGCTGAAATTTTGTGGGGAGCTTCCTAACACATATATCTAACTACTGAAAAAAAAAATTTCAAAAAAAAATACTTTTATCTCCCACAAAATGCGGACAGCGCTGTCAGCTCTTCTCCATTTTTCACATATATGTTATATATATATATTGAAAAGTGTATATATATATATATATATATATATATATATATATATATATATATATATATATATATATATATATTAGGTTAATGGGCCAATGCTGACAGCGCTGGAATTGTTTCCGTTTTGCGTAACGTTTTTGAAATCGATGAACGGAGGCTCAAACGGTGTCGGATCGAGCTGAAATTTTGTGGGGAGCTTCCTAACACGTATATCTAACTACTGCAAAAAAAATTTTCAAAAAAAATACTTTTATCTTGCCCAAAATGCGGACAGCGCTGGAAAAATTTCCAGCGCTGTCAGCTCTTCTCCATTTTTCATTTTATATATATATATATATATATATATATATATATATATATATATATATATATATATATATATATATATATATATATATATATATATATATATATATATATGGGGTAAAGTGTTCCTAGGGTGACTCCTTAGATTCAATCTACGGAGTCGCACCCATTTTTCCCATATCCCACATTTTTTCGGAATTTTTTTTCATTGGGTGGTTGTTCACCTCATGGATGATCAACATACCAAAAATCAATTCATTCCAATACTTTTAGAGCCCCCATCTATCCCTTGCAACTTCATGGTTTTTCAGCACGTTTTCAGACCGTTAAAGTTGCAAGGAGTAGATGGGGGCTCTAAAAGTATTGGAATAGCTTGATTTTTGGTAAGTTGATCATCTATGAGGTGAACAACAACCCCATGAAAAAAAATTCCGAAAAAAAATGGGGGATATGAGGGAAAATGGGGGCGACTCCTTAGATTTAATTTAAGGAGTCACCCTAGGAACACTTTACACACACACACACACACACACACACACACACACATATATGGGAGTGATCGGCTGCGCACTATGCGCATCAGCCGGATCGTGCGAAATTCGTAGTCAACCATTGGATTAGGGCCTGTTCTTTTGCCAAGAAAGTGGAGTGGAAGTGAAAATTTTCACTATTCATCTACTATTCACCAACTTTCTTAGCATTCTTTCCCAAAACGTGTTCTTTTGGGTCTTTATTGAAATTGGAAAGTTTGCCTACGTGGAGGCCATTTTGGAATCCATTTTCACTTTTTGCATTCCACCAAATTTGTTGGGAAAGCTTGGGAAAGTATTGGTAGGTGGGGTCCACTCTCTCATCGCTTTCTCTCTCTCTCCTCCTACTCACCAACTTTCCACTTTCTCATTCCAATTCTCAAAACCCAAAAGAACACAAGAATAGAGAGTGGACCCCACATTACTTTCCAAATCCCACTTTCCATACAACTTTCCACCCAAAAAAACACAAAACTCCATTTTCTCTCTCCTCAGAATACAAACTTTCCCAACTTTCCCATTTCTCCTTTCCAGCAAAAGAACAGGCCTTTAGATCCGACGCTTAGGGCCTGTTCTTTTGAGTGTAAATGAGTGGGAATCCCACTTTTTTCACTGTTGTGAACAGTGTTTAGGGGGAAACCGATTGGGATTCCCCAAACACGTTATTTTGCTTTCCCAGCGTAAAGGGATTCCCAAAATCTCTTTCCCTCTATATTCCCTATTTTGAAGAAACTCTAAAATGGGGGGATTTCATGAGGAATTACTTCTCGTGGGTCCCAAGGGACTTTTCCTCCCCTTTCTCCCCCCACTTTCTCTTCCAAGAGAACACAAAACTCAAATTTTCTCTCTCTTGATTCCTTTATTCCCCTCCACTTTCCCCAATCCCATTACACTCAAAAGAACATGCCCTTAAAAACACAGAGCGCAACTTTTCACCCTCGGTCTGAAATGTTTTGCATTTTCTCGCGAGAATTTCATTTCCATCAGACGAAAAACTGATCCCTCTGCCCACTGCGCATCGAGTGGAAGAAAATTTTTTCCCGTTCCTTCACCGAAGAAGTCTTCTCTTCGATCTTCTTGATTCGAGCGAAAGAAACCTAGCTCAGATCGATCGAGCAAATCGACTGAGAACAATGAAGAAATCCCAGCTCGGTCCTGAAACCCTAGTAATACCCCCCTTAAATCATCTCCCTCCATTCGAAAACCCCCACGAAACCCTAGTAATTTTCGTATTTCAAGCGAAAGACAACATGAGTTTAGGTGAGGGTAGGGTTCCGATCAGGTGAGAAGTTCATTGCTTCATTTTATTCCTTCTCTATTATTATTAATTGCTTCTGTTTTTTTCTATGTTTTTCACGATCTCCTTCTCTCCCTTACTTCCTCTTGCATATCGTCATCCAGTTCTTCATCAACAGACGGTGACGCTCAAGATTTCATCACCCAGGTATATGTGGAGGATTTTGTGTTGATTGGAGATTTTTGTATGGAAACATTTTGATGAAGGCCGTTCTCCACCAAAGATCGAAAGTAAAGGATTTCACCAACAATGGTGAAATCCAGAGAATTTTATTGATAAAAGAGGAAATTCACAGAACAAAGGAAGAAAATCGAAAACGAGAGAAATTTCTCATACAATTCACATAACATCCCTAATGCTCGTTTCAGCATTTATACAACTGTAACAACCTCGCCAACGGTCCAACTAACTACAACGACCACCGCCGACCAGACGGTTACAACCTCCAACAGCTTCCGGCGTGGACGTCAGCTCATCAGGCTGGAAGAGGAGTACTCCCATGGGCCATTCGTCGAACACCTGCCGCACCTCTACCGTAGATTTCAAGCCGTTGTGAACCATTGCGCAGCCGGGCCCACCTCTTAAGTCACCATCGACGGCCAGGAATTAATCTTGGATCGAGATCAACGGTTCGCATTCAAATCTCTCGGACGGCTGGATCCTCCTTCCTCATCATCCAACGGTGCCTCTTCTTCTTTCACGCCTTTCAGCAGTCGACCGTTAGTTCCCTCGCCCCCAAGCTTCTCCATAGCCATAATCTTCTCCTCCGCTACTCTCCTCTGAGCTTCCGCAAACTGGGACCTAACATTCCTTCCTTCATTAAAAGACCTTGCCTCAAGGTCGAAAATAGGAAATCTCCGCACTAAAGCCCAATACAACTCCCAAGTTGCTTCTTCCACTGAACGCTTCTTCCACTTAATCAACACCTGCGACTCCAAGCACCTCCGTTTTTGGACAACCCTGCGGTCAAGAATACTCTCCGGCTCATCAATAATCTCTTTAGTGTACCGAGGCTGTGAATCCTGGACGACAGTGCTATCCCCTATCTTCTTCTTGAGTTGAGAGACGTGAACCACCGGATGGATTTGAGCTGCTTCGGGCAATGCCAACCTGTAGGCGACTTCCCCAATCCTCTCCAACACTTCATATGGCCCGTAATACATCGGAGACAACTTGTGAGGACCCCTCATTGCAATACTGATCTGTCGATAGGGTTGCACCTTCAAATAAACCCAATCCCCAATCTGAAAACTGCGTTCCGTCCTGTGCTTATCTGCATTTCTCTTCATTCTTTCTCTCGCCTTCTCCAAATTATCTCGTAATAATTTCAGAGTAACCTCCCTCGTAAAGAGAGCATCATCAACCCCAGCCACCTTAGAAGTATTAGGCATGTAAGAAATTAAAGTTGGAGGAGCCCGCCCATACACTGCCTCAAACGGAGTCATTTGAGTTGAACTTCTCCAAGTAGTGTTATACCAAAATTCTGCCAAAGCCAACCATTTAACCCACTCCCGAGGTTTGTGACAACAAAAACAGCGCAAATAGCACTCCAAGCTCCTATTAGTCACCTCCGTTTGCCCATCGCTTTGAGGGTGATATGCAGAACTATAGGCCAAGGTTGTTCCTTGTAGCTTGAAAATCTCTCTCCAAAATTTACTAGTAAAGATGGCATCCCTATCACTTACTATAGT
The DNA here is from genome assembly GCA_030789695.1 of Scilla litardierei. Taxonomy (NCBI): domain Eukaryota; kingdom Viridiplantae; phylum Streptophyta; class Magnoliopsida; order Asparagales; family Asparagaceae; genus Scilla; species Scilla litardierei. Next base: position 8,491 of record JAULAV010002133.1, on the reverse strand, counting down.
CACAGGAACTCCGTGGTATTTGAATACTCCTTCAAAGAAGACTTCAGCCACAACTTTAGCAGTAAATGGATGCTTGAGGGGAAAGAAATGGGAGTATTTTGTCAATCTATCTACTACTACATAGATAACACTGAAACCATGACATAAGGGCAATCCCAATATGAAATCCATGGAGATACTTTCCCAAATTTGTGAAGGGATAGGGAGTGGTTGCAATAATCCTGGGGAGGCTACATTCTCTGCTTTGTTTCTTTGGCACACATCACATTCCCGCACAAACTTCCTGGCATTAGCCTTCATTCCCCTCCAATGAAAGGACTTTCTCAGCCTATGTAAGGTCCAGGCAGCATCAGAATGCCCCCCCCCCCCCCCCCCCCCCCCCACCCCCACAGGAGAACTATGAAACTCATGGAGAAGTTTTTGCTGAAGAGTAGGGGAGTTGGGACTAACTAGAATCCTTTCCTTGTAATAGTATATGCCTTCAATTTTCTTATACTTCTGCACTCCACTGCTCCCTTGTTGTAACTTCTTATCTATCAACTGGAAATAGGGGTCATCCTTCACCATTTCCTTAATATCATGTATCCAATCAAATAAAGGAGAGGAAACATGATATATTGAACAAAAATCCTCCTCTGGCTCATAGCTATTATCCACGTCTCTAGACAAACTGTCAGCTGCCCTATTTGCCTTGCCAGGTTTGTACTCCACACGGTAATTATAGGATTGCAATTTCATCAGCCATTTGCTTTGCAATCCTTGGTGCAATTTCTGGTTGAGGAGATGTCTGAGGCTTTGATGATCAGTCCTGATGATAAATTCTCTTCCCAACAAATATTGCCCCCACTTAGTCACAGCTAAGATGATTGCCAACAGCTCCTTCTCATAAGTGGACAGTAGCAAATTCCTGACTGTCAATTTTGTACTCAAATAAGAGATTGGCTGCCCTTTCTGCATTAACACTGCTCCTATCCCTCTCTGTCGGAAGCATCACATTCCAAGATGAACTCCTCATTGAAGTTGGGCATGGCTAACACTGGTGCTGAAGTTAAGGCCTTCTTCAAAGCCTCAAATGCTACTTGGGCTGAATCACTCCATTTAAAACTGTCCTTCAACAAATCAGTGATAGGAGCTGCAATTCCCCCAAACCCCTTTATAAATTTTCTATAGTACCCAGCTAGCCCTAAGAACCCCCTCACAGCCTTGATGTTCTTATGTACTGGCCAGTTTTGGATAGCTTCAATCTTCTTGGGCTCCATAGACACCCCTTGCACAGAAATTATGTGACCCAAGTACTCAACTGATTTTTGTCCAAATGAACACTTAGACAATTTCACAAATAATTGTTGTCCCCTCAGAATATGCAGCACTCTATGCACATGCTCAAGATGAGTTGGCCAATTCTTGCTGTATATTAAAATATCATCAAAGAACACTAAAACAAACTTCCTCAGAAATTCCTCGAAAATGGTGTTCATGAGTGACTGAAAAGTAGATGGGGCATTTGTTAAACCAAAGGGCATTACTAAAAATTCATAATGTTCATCGTGTGTTCGGAAAGCAGTCTTATAAATGTCTCCTTCACTCATGCAGATTTGATGATAACCAGACCTCAAGTCCAATTTAGAGAAAAAATGTGATCCATGTAATTCATCAAGTAATTCTTCTATAATGGGTATCGGGAACTTGTCTTTCACAGTTTGCTGATTCAATGATCTATAATCCACACACATGTGCCAACTAGCAGCTGCCTTTCTCACCATCACCACTGGAGATGCACAAGGGCTATGGCTAGGTCTAATTACTCCTGACTTCAACATTTCAGCCACCTGCCTTTCTATCTCAGCCTTGAGTGAGTATGCATGTTTGTAGGGTCTAATGCACACAGGTTTAGCTCCAGGTATAGTAGGGATCCTGTGGTCACATGATCTCCTAGGAGGAAGTCCCTCAGGTTCCTTAAAAACATCTGGGTATTGTTCCAATATTTCCTTCAGGTCCTTAGGTAGATTCCCCAATTCAATGGCATTAACTTGACACCTCCTCTTGTAGCATTCTACCTCCAGTAAATTCAATTGGATCCAATACCCTTCCACTTGCTGACGAAGAGCTCTATCAATCCCCTTTTCATCTACTAGTTGTGCAACATTAGGAACTATCCCTTGCCACAACCACTCCTTACCCTCCCAGTTAAATCTCATTTGCATTTTTTTGAAATTGAAGATGATATCATCCAATTGCCGAAGCCACTGAGTTCCCATCACTATTTGATGACCCCCTAAGGGAAATATTAGCAAGTTAGGTGCAACGCCCACCCCTTGACAATGAACCTGCACACCCTTACACCATCCTGACCCTTGAAGCTTCTCACCACTAGCCACCACTACATCAAATACATCTGACTGCTCCACCTCCAATCCTAAAGATTTCACAAGCTTAGGATGAAAAAAATTTTGTGTGGATCATGTATCCACTAAGATATGTATTATTTGCCCCTTAATACTTCCCCTAAGCCTGAGGGTTTGTGCAGCTGGTATACCTGTAAGAGCATGCACAGATATGGAGGGAGATTCATCATTCCCCAAGTCCTGTGTATCCTGGGGCTCCTCTCCATTTGTAGGTTCATACCCATTCTCATTTTCCTCCCAGTCCTCTTCAACATCTAGTATATAAATCTGCTTCTTGCACTTATGACCCCTTTCCCATTTTTCATTGCAAGTGAAACAAAAGTTGTTCCTCCTTCTAGATTGTATTTCTTCTTGAGTCATCAATCTTCCCCTAGGGACAAAAGGGACTATCTCTTTAGACCCCTCCTTGACTATATATTTAGCTACTCCAGGAGTCTGAGGCTGGTGATACTTGTTGAATGAACTGGAGGTTAATGGATATTTAGTTTTCCTAACTAAAACCAACTTCTCCTCAAAGGTTCTAGCTAGTTGCACTGCTCTCCTGTAAGATTCTGGATTAGCTGCCATAACATCCAACCGAATCTCATCTTTAAGACCATTGATGAACTTATCTAAGATGTAATCTTCAGGCATTTTCCTCAACAAGCCAACAATCTGTTTATACTTCCCCAAATATTCTTTAACCGTTCCCGTTTGTTTGAGATTAGATAAAACGGCAAAGGGTTTGTCCAACTGAGTAGGCCCAAATCTCATGACAATCTCCTCTTTAAACTTTTCCCAATTCAAGAAATTAACCACATTGACTTTTCCCCACTCAAACCAATGCAAAGCAATACCCCTCAAATAAAATGAGCAAGTCAGAACCCAACTAGCATAAGGGGTTGAATAATAGGCAAAGATTTGTTGTACCTGACTCAGCCACGGCAGAACATCCTCTTCTCCTTGGAAGATGGGAAATTCATGTTTCAGCACTCTTGGTTGTATGTGAGAAGAGCCGTCTCCATGTAACCCTCTTCCTCTCTCCCCATGGCCATTATGGTCACCACTTCTTTCATCGCCTTGAGAACGGGACCCATTCTCTTGGTTGCTCATGCGCTCATCCATCCTGCCCTAAAGGGTCCTCAATAATTGAATCTGCGCTTCTTGATTGTTGACCCTCTATTCAGATTTGTTTTGATTATTCAACAATATATGGATCTGAGTAGTCAAGTGCTCTTGGGACTGTCTCTGGGACTCCACCAAGGTCTGAATTTGGGCATGAATTTGGGACGACAACTGCTGAATTTGTACGCCCAACTTCCCTTCCAGCATTTGATTTTGAACTTCCATAGCTCGCATCCTTTCTTCTTGCTGGAAGCTCCAAGCGTTTGGATCATCCATCCTCTCGCTTATTGGTTGTAAGTCAGGGTTTGAGCTCTGACCTTGATCTCCGTCCAAGATCCTGGGACTCAATCCCACCTCTTGTCTTCGTTTTCCCATGTGAGCGTAAGGGCTCTGATACCAAATTGATGAAGTCCGTTCTTCACCAAAGATCAAAAGTAAAGGATTTCACCAACAATGGTGAAATCCAGAGAATTTTATTGATAAAAAAGAAAATTCACAGAACAAAGGAAGAAAATTGAAAACGAGAGAAATTTCTCATACAATTCACATAACATCCCTAATGCTCGTTTCAGCATTTATACAACTGTAACAACCTCGCCAACGGCCCAACTAACTACAACACCACCGCCGACCAGACAGTTACAACCTCCAATAGCTTCCGACGCCGGACGTTAGCTCATCAGGTTGGAAGAGGAGCACTTCCATGGGCCATTCGTCGAACACCTGCCGCACCTCTACAGTAGCTTTCAAGCCGTTGTGAACCGTTGCGCAGACGGGCCCACCTCTTAAGTCACCATCGACGGCCAGGAATTAATCTTGGATCGAGATCAACGGTTCGCATTCAAATCTCTCGGACGTCTGGATCCTCCTTCCTCATCATCCAACAGTGCCTCTTCTTCTTCCACGCCTTTCAGCAGTCGACCGTTAGTTCCCTCGCCCCCAAGCTTCGCCATAGCCATAATCTTCTCCTCTGCTATCCTCCGAGCTTCCGCAAACTGAGCCCTAACACATTTGTGCATGGATTATTTGTTCTAGAAATCTTATGGTGGGCATTATTTTTTTGACAGGTATGGCATCCGACTGATATTATCTCACATTCTCACAACAGCAGGTGTTGTTTTTTTATGTATCGTTTCACACTTCATGTTATAGTATCAAAATATTTTGTTAAGCATACTTATATTATCTCACATTTAATACATATCCAGTATTTTTTTGTATCATTCTACCTTCATAGAGCATCCCTCATTACTTCAGTTTGGAGCTTGATTTGTATGGGATATGCACATGATGTTTCTTCGTGAAAGACATGCACTACACGTCTACAACCATTGCAATTCCCATGAAACCTTTTTTCTTCATCATTCTTGTGTTTTCAAATGTTGTGTTCTGTACTTTTCTTTGCAATCTGCACGCAAGAAAATGGACACGATATATAATGCAATCTGGACAAGATGTAATTTTTTGGTCTGGCTGTCTAGTACTAGCTTTGTCATGGAGCTTGTTATGTTTTTGAGCATGAATTATTCTTTGGATTGGAATAAATTAAGTTGCACATTCAACCATTTTTAAACTTTGAACAATCTGCAATCATGTGCTTAATTTGTATGTGATGTGCTTAATTTGTATGGGATGATCTTGTGTGCATGATTATACCCTGCAATTACAATCGAAGCATATAAGTCTTTAGGTTTGTGTGCACAAAACAGAAAATGTTAGGCATCTTAGCCTTTTGAATATGTTGGTTTTACTGCTTTAGATATCTATTGATAAAGATGGGAAAATAGGTTTCCATAAAAATTTGAAGTGGTGGCATATTGTTCTTTTGCTTTAATGAGGCGTGTGCATGTGCGTGTGGGAGTGCATGTGCGTGTGACTTACTAATTTGTTACAGTAGATGAAATGAAATAGAAGCTTTTTATACCTAAATTGCCTCTTGAGTACAAATCCAGGTGATTCATACTGATTTTTTGTTTACATGTACCTTATAATTATAATTACCTTATAATTTTACCTAGTTGGCTTTCCAGGTGATTCACACTGAGTTTTTGTTTACATGTAAACACATGTAAGTCTATTCTACATCAACCTCTCCATTTTACTCTACGGATTTTTCTTGAACTTTTTTGTCTTGAAAGATAATGTATAGAAAGCAGCAAATGTAAGTCTCATATCGAGGCTTTGTTCTTTCGCTGCAAGTTCGTGTGCGTTCTTGCAATAAAGTGTTCTAACTGGTGCAAGCAGCAAACAAGAGTATATTCATGCAACCATTGGTATAAAGAATGAAGAGAAGATCCTCCTGCCAAAGGTCATATACTCCTATGGATTGCTGTGCAGATATGTCAGCAAGGGAGATATCAGGAAATCATTGGCAGAATTCCATGTGCATAAACTGGCATAGAATTCCATCGGTAGAATCGCATGGAGATCTCACTGGATGTAGTTAACTCTTGCCCAGTGTATCTGATACGAACTAGGGTTTCGTATCAATTAATTTCAGAATTTAAAGAGGAAAAATATAAAAAGGTGGAATTTTTGAATCTTAAATTGCGAAGAACTATGGAAATAGATTGATAAATGAGCCTCTTTCGAGAGGAGACTCGCTCTCCTAGCTTTGAATGTACGGAACAAAGCCTAAACACCCTCACAAATGACGCCTACAATTGTTCTTCACAAAATAAGCATGAAAACAAATAAAGACGGCTAGCCCTAATATATAGAAAAGTGGGGAATTAATAATCTAGTCTAAAATGACTAGAATACCCCTAACTAACCCTCCTACGTGCTACCGCGCCTCCTACGGCGCACGTAAGTGACTAAAGGGGGGTGGGTCCCCCCTAGATAGCCGCCGGCCTCACGTGGTGGGTGCGGGTGCGGGCTCGGGTCCGCATCAATACCCCCCCCCCCCCCCCCCCCCTAAAAGAGCCACCTTGTCCTCAAGGTGGAAGTGGGGAAACTGCTCCTGGATCACTCGATAGGCCTCCCCTGTCGCATCACAGTCTGGTAGCCCCGCCCAGTGTATCAGCACCTCCCTCTGCCCACACGGCCCCTGACGAACAGCTCGAACCTCCAGTGGCTCCAGCATCACCTCCATCTCCTCAGTAAGTGTAGGCGGTATGGTAGAGTACACCGTCTGCTCCCCGATGGCTCGCCGAAGCTGCGATACATGAAAAACCGGGTGTATCGTCGCAGTCGATGGCAACCTCAGCCTGTAAGCCACCTGGCCAATCTTGGCCGCAATCTCAAACGGCCCATAGAATCTTGCTGATAGCTTCTCGTTCCGCCTCCTTGCTAGCGATCTCTGTCGGTAAGGCCTCAGCTTCAGATAGACCATATCACCCTCCTGGAAGTGCACATCCCGCCGATGCCCATCCGCCTTAGCCTTCATCACCTGCTGAGCTCGCAGCAAATGCTTCTTCAGCTCCTCCATAATGCTCTCCCGCTCCCTCATATAGTCCTCGAACTGGGAGACTGAGGTCTGTCGTTCCCCAAATCGCAGTAGCTCTGGTGGATCCCGGCCATATAATACCCGAAAGGGGGTTGTACCTACTGCTGAATGGTACGAAGTATTGTACCAATACTCCGCCCAAGCTAACCATCGATACCATTGTCGTGGTGTCTCCGACGCGAAGCACCGCAAATATGTCTCGATGCTGCGGTTCACTACCTCCGTCTGCCCGTCGGTCTGAGGGTGATATGTGGTACTCCTCTTCAGCACGGTACCCTGGACACGAAATATCTCCCGCCAAAACCCACTCAGGAAAACCTGATCTCTGTCTGTGACGATGGAGGCTGGGATCCCATGTAACCGTATGACTTCTCTGGTGAAGGCTGCAGCCACTGAAACAGCCATGTACGGATGTTTCAGCGGTATAAAATGGGCGTACTTGCTCAGCCTATCCACCACAACAAAAATTACGGAGTACCCCTCCGACCTGGGTAGCCCGTCTATGAAATCCAACGTCACCTCCTCCCAAACCCGCTCAGGGAGTGCTAAGGGCTGCAAAAGTCTGGCTGGCGCCATGGCCATGTACTTGTGACGCTGGCACACGTCACAAGCAGCAACCAAATGTGCTATCGCTCTCCTCATACCAGGCCAGTAAACCTCCCGGGACATTCTCATATATGTCTGCTGCACCCCAGAATGCCCCCCCCCATCACCGAACTGTGGAACTCCTGAAATAATGCGGGTATGAAGGTGGACGTCCGCGGCAATACTAACCGCCCATGGTATAATAGTCTCCGCCCCTCTAGTGAGTAACCCTGCGGCGCCTCCCCGCCTCCCTGCAGCTGCTCACGAATCAGTCTCAACTCCGGATCGGCCTCGGCCTCCCGCAACATGGGCTCGCCATCTATCCATACCGGTAACGAGAGTGCTCTCAAGTGCACCCCCTCCTCTCTGCGTAATAAGGCATATGTCGCCTTATTTTCCAGCCCCGGCCTGTACTCAATGATGAACCTGTACCCTACCAGCTTGGATAGCCAGCGCTGGTGCTCCTCTGTCACCAACCTCTGCTCCAATAGATTGTAACGGTACGTTTTCGATGTACTTCGTTCGTGCACGTGCTTTTGGCCGTGCACGTGTTTATTTTAGACTTTGTTTGATTTTGAATACTTTTGTGTGATATGCCGTTGCGAACGTCTCTGAGAGTATTAAATAGTGGCACTATCTTAGAACGACGTTTCTCGAGTCGTTTTCCCACAATTTAAAACTTACTCGATGAGACGTGACGATTTTCACTTTTGACGGGAGACGTTTCTATTTTTAGTCTCGTCTTCCGACGTCGAATTTGAGATCCGTCTTCTTAGTTAGCTCACATTCATCGCCACGATCACCACGATATTTATTTTATAATTTTTGGAGTTTATTTGACCACGTTTATAATTTTTACAAGTTTTATATTATTTTTAATAATTAATTTATAAATTATTTTCGGCCAAATAAAATTTATTTAAGTTTTAAACGTTTTAAAGAATTTTTG
>JAULAV010002132.1:0-33801 GCA_030789695.1 Scilla litardierei | reverse complement strand
CTTCGGTGGATTCTTTTTTTAGTGCACGTATGTGTATAATGAATGCTTGCTGCAAGTTTGGTTAACATGTTCCTTTGGAGTACGTTAGCTTTTTGTCCTTTTAAAGACGGATAAGTGTACATTTAATGGCAAGATTGCTAGAGATATTACTTTATCTTTTCAAGTGGGAAAACCAGCAAAAGAAATGACGTATCGTTATCTTTATCTGATTTCAATGAAATGATGTATTTATTATTTTTAAAACCCAATAAAAAAAGAAAATTAGTTTTAAAACTAATTCTGAAAAGTGTTATGCATCAACTACTAGGGGAGAAACCCCAGCTCTTTATTTATAGGCATGATAAGAGAGTAGAAAGATAGAATACATAGATATGGGCGTATCTCTAAGATAACCGCAATCCTAACCGACTCTGGTTATTTCCATTCATAACACTCCCCCTTATCCATCCATATGTGTGGACTCTGCTCAAGAGTACTTCGGGATTCTGAGCGTAATAAGAGTCTCATATTGGGTGGATACTTCAAGATCATGAGTTGGTGAAGTTTGACACGTTAAAACCTTTAGCTATGAAAAACCCTGTGGGAGAAACCATAGTTAAGGAACAAGAATACAAACGCTCTGTAACTCCCTCTGATTTTGTACAAGTGACTCTGCTGCATGAATACTTCTGGATTCTGAGCGTCGCAGAGGGGTGGATACTTCAGGATCCAGAGTTGATGTGATTTGCCTCATTAAAACCTTTGGCTATGAAAAATCCAGTGGGAAAAACCATAGCTAAGGGAAAAGAGTAAAATTCTCTCAACTCCCCCTGATCTGTAAAAGCTCTTAGCCTTTCAGATCTATTAGGCTTATCTCATCACTCCTATTTACAACATTCCGAAAATATACACAGATTACAAAGTTATCACAATTAAACAGCTGCTGAATCCAGAAACTCTGGAGAGGTGTGCTAAGTATCGTCGCCTCTGATGTGGTCTTCAGACTATGTGGTCCAGCTCCACAATACCAGCCTCTATCCAATCGTCACTGGGATGTGATGTACCAGCAGGCGCCCTCAAATACACCATTGGTATGGTGAGGATCTCGGAATGATAGGATGATGTTGCCTTCATAAATTGCTTTGCATATCTGCAGCAGATGGCCATCCCACTGTGGGTACCCGTTCTGTGATTTCTCAGTATAGGGACCAGACCTGTAACCTGCATTTGCATGAACGTTGGAGGATGATACTTCATATTGTAAGTCCAAATCTTTCGACCCATGGAGGAAGCGCAGAAGGCTTAACTCCGGTCTAATGGCCCTTTTTAGGTGCCAACTATCTCTGGCTAATGAGTTTACTGCAATAGCTATATCGGGGACACGTGCAGTTAGCCAGGAGTGCCTGATTGCACTTAGATAAGGGACTTTAGGACCAGTTATATCCTCCCCCTCTTCCAACGATCGGAAGGGTTCTTTTTGTACATCCATTAAGTATACTACCGTAGGTGTACTTTGAATGTCAATGGTCCTTTTAATTTCTCCAACGCACTTCTGAGCGTTTTAACAGGATTCTATGAGCCATGACTTTATATTTGCCTAGGTCTTTCATTTCATGTTTAATAGTCAGGCTTGAACAGATATTTCGGTTTTCTCTTCAGGAGATCCGATGAGATATTAGTTGTTTACAACTATGATCTCTAATCATGTTCTTTGCTTAGATGCAAAGACAACCCTCAGTCGGAATCATTGATTTGTCAAATGATTCTCTTGGTTGTACATTTATTTATTATACTTATTGTTTTTCTGCAATTGAATAGACGTCCCGAAGTCTATTCAGGCATTTAAGGAAATGTTGAAATTATCTTTACCAAGATATCCACGAAGGTATGCTGTCACAACATCCAATAACAGCATATCCAAAATTTTCCTTCGCCAAATCGTAAGGTATTCGCTTTTGATAACTTAGGGAGACTGATGCATCATTTATGAGACATGCTCATTTTAATTTGTTTGATCCCTAATTTCAGCGAAATTTTCCTTGGGCTATAGGCTGCACCTTATAACATACGATTTTGTATTTATTTTTTCTTATGTGTGCAATACTTTATTTTATCCACAGGTTTGACACCTTTTGGTGTCAGGACTTCGGGTCCGAACATTTCACGTTTCACAAGTGAGTCCAGCTCATCTTTTATTGACATGTTCCACATTTGGCCAATCTCTACGTTTGCCTTCTAGCAACGGAGTATGGAACTATAATTTATAAACATCATCGCTTTTGCGATGTATATGGCAATATGATATGTGAATACATTGTCGACAATTTATGTTCTATCTGTCCAACACCTCGCCAGTACGTACAACATTTACTTTCAATTTCACTTTTTCCCGGCAGTTCCTCTGCAGTGGATTTCGGGAAGGGTGAGGGTGTGGACATGAGCTCATTGTTCTGTGGTAGTATAGTCTTAAGGTCTCCAGGAGTTTCTGTCCTTGAAGCCTGGTGGTCTGCCTCTTTTCTATTGAGGATTAGCCACTTCTGCTGCTGGTGGATTGCATCCATTCTCGGAGATGTCAATCCTAGCTGGAGTTTTTGGCAGCAGGGATGTGTGATCTGACAATCTTCTGGTTGTCAGTGAATTAGTCCGGTAACAGGTGAACCTTGTTCTATATGTGGAGGATCTTCATGATCTCATCTTCACATTGTTTTGTTACCGGATCATGGTGGGTCAAACTTTTTGTATCCCACATTATAATTCGCGCCAGATTTTCCAGTATCTGGGCCTATTTTGGAAAACTCGTCTCATCGAAATCATTCAAGATGTGCCTTAAGACGTCACCCGTTTAGGGTTCTAGGTATCTTATAATTGAGGATGAGTCAAACCCTACATTGATACCTAGGCGATGTTGAGGACCCATTTTTTGTCCTATGTGGTGGTGCGATGGGGATTTGAACTGCGCGACCGAAGATTCTCAGATGAGAAATGTTCGGTGGCATTCCATATGCAAGTTGCATTGGAGACTCTGACCTCCAGAGTGTCTTATTTTTATTTACGATGCAGCATGCAGAATTTGCATGTCCCCATGCATCCATAGGCAATCGGGATTTAATGGACGTTCAATCCATTGGAGTCTACTTATCAGTGAATCTGTCGACCCATTTTGGGTATGAACATGCGGCACTGTATGTTCATTTTTTATTCCCGTTGCTTGGCAGTACTCTTGAAATGACTGGGGAGATATATTTCCCAACATTAACCAGACTTATTTTCTATATTTTATTGTCTGGGAAATGTGCCCGTAACATTTTTATTTTTGTGCTAATAGCTTTGGAAAAGCTAAGTTTGTGGGTCTGTAGTAGACACACATACGAATATTCTGAGGATGCATTTATCAGTACAATGAAGTACTGAAATAGCCCACTAGGGGGTGGATTTTATCCACATCTATCTCCTTATATTCTTTTTTGAGGAAGCGTGGAGATTCTTTTTCAATTTTTCGTAGAGATGGCATTGTAATTAGTTTTCCCTTATAGCAAGGGATGTGAGGGAATTCTCCCTTCTGAAGAATCTTCTGGATCTTCAAGTCATACCCATGGGATAAGATGCGGTGCATCGTCACTGATCCAGGGTGGCCAAGTCTATCATGCCAGTGTAAAAACTTGGCTGATGTCGGGCACTTCAGGTGCTCCGTTTAATTTCGCTTCCTTTCTCCGAATCTTTGTATGGTTGAGGCCTGTAAGGCTCTCAAAACGTTCAAGTATGGATTTTACTCCTTTTTCTTGAGACGTTATATACAATAATTTGTTTTTCATTTACATTTGCTTTTTCCAAATGGAATCCGTTGAAAACGGGTGTCCTTGAAACTTAGAAAGTTTCTTTTGGAATTCGGAGAGATTAGTGCATCCTTTATTTTTGTTTCTGTGTCATTTGGGGGCAACAGTGTTGCATTCCCTGGATCTTCAATATGGCCATGATGTTGGGCTTTTTAATGAAAGATCGTATGTGTTTATTGTCTACTAATCAGTCATGAGAGCAGTTCATCTATTAAAAGATGAATCGTATAGGCACATGCATTTTCATGTAAACATTTTCATTCAAAACAAATTACATAATTCAAATGCTCTCATAACGTAAATTATTCTCAAAACAAATTGCTAAGATAAAAATAGGGGCTAATCAAGCATGTCATCATTTTCGAAGTCGTCAGTTGTAAACTTGACTGGAGCATCAGAGGTTATCAGGTTTGTTTCAGCTTTATTTTTCTTGTTCTCTTTATACAAATCCTGGAGATGCTGCGGAGTTCGGCACACTCTGGACCAGTGGCCTTTCATGCCACAGCTATGGCACTGGTCTTCCCATTCCCTCTTGGGTGGGGGTGCATCATCTTTATTTTTGTCATTTTTGCGCCACGTGAACTTCCGCTTACTTTCATTTCTTTGTTGCTGGACTTAGCCCCTAGCCCTTTTGTTCTGTCCCCTTTTCTGTGGTCTTTCTTTTCTTTTGTTGTCTCTCTTATTTCGAGAAGAAGAGGCATTATGAGCTTCTGAGATGGGGGGAATTGCTAGGGGCGCATATTGTGAGTGGCGATGAGAAGCTCTCTGTTTTGTTCAGCCATGAGCAAACATGACAGCAGCTTAGAATACTTGGTGAACTTTCGTTCACGGTATTGATGCATTAGTATCGCATCTTTCTCATGGAAAGACGTGTACGTCCTTTCCAGCATGCGATCTTCTGAGACTTTTTCACCACACAACTTCAGGCGTGAGGTGATGCTAAAGAGAGCTGAGTTGTACTCAGATATGGATTTAAAGTCATGCAGTCTCAGGTTCTCCCACTTATATCGTGTCATTGGTACTATAACATCTTTCTGATGTTTATATCTATCCTCAATGACAGTCCACAGCTCAAGTGGATCTTCGACCGTAAGGTATTCAGCCTTTAGGGTCCTGTCCACATGGCAGCGAATATAGATAATGGCCTGCGTCTTTTCTATATCGCTTACATTTTCATTATTAGTCACAGCAGAAATGAGGTACTTTGCCCGCAGATGAAACTTCACATCGAGCTGCCAGCTCAGATAGTTTCTTCCTGATGCATCCAGCACTTCGAAATCGAGACTTGCGATTTTAGCCATTTTATCTAGCAGAGCACAAATATGCCTGAATTAATAATTTAAACATAAACATTTTCATGCGGAGGCAATTTTAATATGAAGGGCTAATTACGTGGATCGGCCAATCCCACATAAATAATAGTCCAAAGTCCCATTACAGTCCATATTACACAAATGAAAGCTTTAAAGAGAAATTACAACTTTGGAAACCCCCGTGGGTCCAATATAAGATCTTCAGCTTTAATTGTGGCCTCCGTCTCCATGGAAAATGGTCTTCGGTCTTGGACATTTACAAAATTTCCTCACTACAATTTCTCTCAAAAGTAAAAGAAAAGTGCAGGAAAATAAAATGTGGGATTTAAACAGCCGATCAAAAAACCACAAATAGCCATCCATACAGAAAATTTGTGCTCATCAAACATTTTCATCAGACATTTTCATCATAGGCGTCACAAGCATTTAATATTCGCATGAGGATAAATCATATTTAATCACTTAATAATTATTGGACCACTGGGCAACGTCATACACCGTTAGGTTAGGTGACTAACGGCAGAGGGGTCGCAGGATCTTCCTAATTATTAAGTTTTAAATATAATGCACAACCACACATATACTATCCACAGAATAAGCCAATGATGTAAAGCATCTAAAGATGATTTTACAGAAGAAATCATATGATGCATGGGTTGTAAAGGTTTTGGGTTTAATCAACGAATTGAAAAAGAGCCCAAAAGCAATATGTTTTATGTAAATGGAAAAAGTTTTCCTTTTTAATTCATCCCCAAAAACCCCCAATGGTCCCCAATAATTTCTTATATGTCCACTCCAGAGGACCCAGTGTGCGGCTTCTTTCGAACCTCCAAAACATGATCCCCCCTCCACGGGCTGGCATCTGGCACAGAGGCCGGAATGGAGGGCTGAGAAGAGCCCTGGCCGAACCCACCTGCAAAATGGATAAGTTAAAGAGACGATCTTACTCGGGCGGGATCTGTCCAGTAAACTCTCCAAACCCAGGGTTCCGAGAGGACTCACCAATGGGCCACACGGTCTTCCTTAGGACGTGGTCCGAATAGAGGACGTCAATCTTCCGCTCGGAGACATGTACATCTAACAAGGTGTCGACCTCCTTGGCCTCTGCATCGGTGAGAACCCCAGCTCAAGGGTCACCGAGCTCGTTTCCCCCCATCGGACCGGAAAATCCACCTCTATAGGGAAGCCCACGAAGACATACTCCCCATTCCAATGCTTCACGAAAGTTGGCAACTCCAACACCAAGCTCTTCTACGGACGTGCACTGATGTAAAGCCAAGCACCCGACTTGTGATGGCTCATGCGGAAAAATTGGGCGAAAAGGCGAAGGGACGGCTATATCCCGTTGAGCATGTAGAGTACGATGAACCCCACTAAGGATCCGACGGCATTGGGGCAGAACTGGCATATGTCAAGCCCATAGGCCCTCAAAAGCACGTCGATGAAGGAGTGGAGAGGGAATCGCATCCCGAACGGAAAGCTATGTTCATACACCCCAACTTTGCGACAGCCCGGGAAGCAGACCCTCTCATCCTTCTCAGGGGCCCGGGCGTGACATGGGGGAAGGAGGTATTTGGAATACAACGACCCAATCGAGGTAGCACAAACCGCCAACGACAACCCCATCACCTCGGAAGGCACCCCGGAGAGGTCACCCCATGGCGGCGGATCTCCGTGACCGATCCTCGAGGCTGAACGGGTGTGGTGGCAGCAGCCGGTCGACCTATGCCGGAGGCAGAAGAGGATGACGATGAGGGACACATAATGCGGCGTAGAGAAAATCTGAGGCAGACACAGGGGATGGGGGAGGAGAAGACAGCATTGAAAGAGCATAACCTTCATCCGTAAGACAACTGCTTCCCTTTATACCGCTCCCCCAAAACCCTCTGATCCATCGCGAGCTGTCCACCTGTGCACACGCGTCGACATCCCGCGAGGCACGTCGCTTCGAATTCTGCTCTCAAGGGGCAATAAAGTTTCAACCTAGCAGCGCTATGATGATCTTCATCAATGCCATTGCATCGACTGGCACACCTGTCAACTCCACACAGATCACATCCCTCAGACCGAACCGTCAGAATCCTAACTGCCCGAGCGATGGAGGCAATTAATACGACCCTCCCAGGATGGGCCAAGACCGAACGGTCCAAGCCCATGTCGCAATCCCACGGGCCTGGGGAGAACGAGGCCACCACGAAGACTCAGAGTCAGGCCGGCCTCGGACCGAAGTGGGCGCAACCGTTGACCCACGTCAGCAGGAGTTAACCGCTCCCCTTAAAGCATTCCCCCCTAATCACCATAAAGGGGCCCCATTACGTCCATCTTCATGACCCATGAAGACGCCATCAAAGTGGCGGATGATCGGGGTGAGATAAGGGGACGTCGAGGAGACGTGGTCGGGGAGGACTCCTATAAAGCGACTCGAAGAACAACGTGCAAAGGATCACTTCCTGGATACCCGAAACACTGAGGTATTCCTCTAAAACGCCTTATCTTCCACCTTATAATTCCCCTCCATAGATCGGCCCGAGGACTCACGTATCAGCCTCCCCGTGAGCCATACCGATCTCACCGAGCATCCTTCAGATCCGTTCTGACTTAGGCATCTGAGAGGACTTGGTCGGAACCAAGGTCCGACCCCCCTGACGAGCTTTCTCGTCTGTTCAGGTCAAGAAGATTTAGCCGTGCCGAGGCTACCCTTCGGCGCCCAACCAGTCCGGAGTCGAACGCGCTCGCCTCGAGCCCGTTCATCTCTATCCCTACGGAGGCCGTCACCTTGCCAAGGATCCCATTCGGCACGTCGTCACTCGGACTCGCACACTCCTCGCCGAGCCGAACCAGCTGTGTCTGTCTCTCGGAGGCCACGCGCACCCCACGTGATCGCGTTGACCTACAACCCTCTAGTCAACCAATCCATGGTGAGAAAACACACTGAAACAGTTAAGCCACTGTTTTATGCTAATGTGTTTTGTGCAGTTGTTAGGAAATCACTAAGAAGCAAAGAAACAAAGGGTAAGATGCCAATACAATAGTAATGCATGAAGACATTGTAATGCCCTACCAGCTACTGCACAAGTACTAGAGGGGGGGTGAATAGTACTTTAAAATAATAAGGCGTATAATTCCAAATTAAATTGCACACAACTACCAAATCAATTTGCGGAAGCTTAAATTGAATGACAACAATGAAATTAACAATGCTAACAAACGATGTTAATGGGTTCGGATCCACCCAAGTCTCCCCGACTTGTTCCCGGTGATCCTACGTCCCAACCACCCGGATCCCTTCCGGATACTTGAGTTAGAAACCCTAACTCAAGATTTCCACTATGAATATCTTGTGAAAAACCTTCACAAGATCAAATCATACATGCAATGGCAAAGTGAATCCCACAACCCGGGATCACAAACTTCTCTCACAACCGAGAGAGCCAATAAGCAAAACAAAAGAGTTTAGATGAAATAAATACTCTTACCACAAAATCCTATACCTTGAGTTTTTCTTACCCAATAGGTGGAATGAAGGATTTGAGGAAGATGAAGTTACCAAAACCTAGCACCAAGGAAATGACCTGCAATGGGTGCCTAGGGATGATTTGGAAACTTGAATCAAGCAATAGCTTGAAGAGCTCACCAAGAACAAGCTTCTCTCTAGATCTAGAAATGAGAGAGAATGGGTTTCTTGTGAGGAAGAGAGCTTTAGATTTGAGGGAGAATAGCTATCTCTTTTGATCTTAATGAATCTATGAATGGAAGCTCTAACCTAGATAGAAATGACCTAGGTTCGTATTTATAGGAACCCAAAAACACAAGTTAGGTCATTCTCCAATGGATAGAAATCTGGGAGAATTAGTCGGTCAAAGATCAATCACTGACCGACTAGTTCATCAACTAGTCGGTCAGCCAAACAACGTGGACCGACTAAGAGTAGATCTGAGAAGAGATAGAATTTCAGACCTAGAAATCTAGTCGGTCCAAGAACACTTTCTGACCGACTAGTTTCACAACTAGTCGGTCAGTCAGTGAACGTAGACCGACTAAGAGGAAAAATAACTTAGTCTGAATGCAAAGTGACTTAGTCGGTCCAAGAACAAAAGTTGACCGACTAAATTGTCAACTAGTCGGTCACCAAACGTTCTTAGACCGACTAACGGTAAACAGTAGCTTAGGAGAATTTTAGAGTGAACAGTAAGTCTCAACTAGTCGGTCAAAGAAGCATCACTGACCGACTAGTTCACAAACTAGTCGGTCGGTGAGTCAACGTAGACCGACTAACTGTAAACAGTAAAGTCCAAGAAATTAAGGAATCAAACTAGTCGGTCCAAGAACAGTTGCCGACCGACTAGATCACCATCTAGTCGGTCAGTACTTGTTCTTGTACCAACTAATATGCACAAACAAATCCGAATCGAAGCGCGACGCTTCGAGGAAGTTAGAATGAACTTGTGCAAGGATCCTAGAGCTACGTAAAGAGCGTAATGAAGATAGAAACGTAAGATTTACTCAAGGCTTAACATTCTATCAATCGAGACTAAAAGACTATAAATAAAACCTTAATAAACGGTCTTCGAGAGCTTCGATTGAATCTTCATAACTTCCAAAACGGCGCAAGAGCTTCAACGAAGCTTTAGGCATGAATACAAGCTTTTGGAAGTGTTGAGATGTCGCTTTGAATATTCTCGTGAAATTGGCGACGATCTCCAATACTGCGCTCACAGATTGTTAGTTCATGGATTATTTATGTTTGCTCATCATCAAAACCAAATCCGGGGAGTCCAATATTCAACATTCTCCCCCTTTTTGGTGATGACAAACCAACATAAATAATAATCAAAAATAGTAATTCAAATGAAAAATACTTACTCCCCCTGCATTGATGACACGTTAATTCCAAATTGAATATAAATGAATTGCATCAAGCAGACGAGTAAGATAAATAAAGTGAATTGATTTTTGAAATATCGGATTTTGAAAATCCTTATATGTATCTTAACTCCCCCTGAATCTAACATATCAAACTAGATTCTTGGAAATTAAGTTAAATTTTCATTTGCGCTATTTATTATCATTATCTCTCCCCCTTTGGAATTATCCCAAAAATGGGGGGCATACAACGACAACAATTAGGAAATGTAAAATCCAACATCGGGAGTCGTAGACAAGGACAATGGACCAACTTGACACCAAGGGAAAAAAAATGTGGAAATCAAAACAAGGTGTGCCAAATTTTCCATTATCAATTAAAATCAACGATAATCAAAATCATCAAAAATAATATTTGGTATTTTTTTCATTTATTGAATAATGAAACATACTCTCCAATATTCAATATTTCTTGGTTAAATTTGTGCATGGAAAACAATTCTATATGAATATAGAAATATAATCTATTTAACCAAGTTTTTAATCGTCGAGCGACGAATTCATCAAATGCATTCAACGAATATATATAGAAAAAAAAATGCACGACGAATAAATGACAAAGTGAATGACGATGAACATATATATATATATGTAGAGACAATATGAGTACATCCAAAAAAAATATCACATCGAATATATGAGATACATCATATCAAGCGCTACATATCATCAAAAAGAAATACATCAACATCATCGACATCATCAAAGTATATCAACATACATCAAAACAACATCATAACATAATATTCAACTCCGACATCCAGAAATCACAAAAATACATCAAAACATCTCTCAAGCCCCAGCCTAACCCAAAACACTCTCACTAAGATATATCATCCAAAGCGTATATGGAGAGTCCTCGGAACAACGATCACGAGGAGGAGGCTGGATCTGCAGCGTCCGTGGGTCCAGTCGAAGGAGTGGACTCAGGATCTGCAGGGAGTAGAGGTGTCTCAACAGATGGAATCGTCGGGGCAGGAGTCGAGATCTCAGCAACAGGCTCATCAGCAGCAAGGGTCTCGACAGCAGAAGTGTCAACTGGAATATCAGCAGGCTCAGCAACAGGGTCAGCAGCAGGCTCAGACGACAGAAGTGCTGAAGCAGAAGGCTCTGGAACACCGGAAGTGGTGCCAACTCCAGGAGCAGAAGTGGAAGTACCAGCAGCAGCAGCAGTGGCCTCATCGCCACGGGCAAAAGAAGTAGCAAGCTCGTCAAGCTCCTCATCGTCCATCTCCTCGGCCTCAGACACCGAAGGAGGAAGCTCAATCCCCATCATACGAGCCATACGGCAGACTACCTCCTCAGTACGAGCCAAACGGGAGTCGTGCTGACGAAGTAGGCGTACGACATCGTCCAATGTAGCAGGGGAAGAGGAGGCTGCAGCAGCTGACGGAGTAGACTGGGAAGCAGATGCGGTAGACCTCTGCACGTGACGAAGTGCCGCTAAAGATTTCTTCACGGCCGTCGCGTTCAGAGGAGTACCCAAAGGACGCTCATCGTCAGGTGGGAGAGGAACTCGAAAATGACGAAATACGAGGGTCAACAAGCAGGGGTATGGAATGTGCGCAGACTTATTGGTCTTGCGTATACACTCGAAAGAATCCATCTTATCGAGTATCACGCGAGCCCAATTTATCTCGCACCCCAAGAAAAGAGCGTATATGAGCTTCAAAAACGGCTGAGAGGGGAGTGAAGAGGATCCATACTTAGGGAGGAGACACGACTTCAAAATCAGGTTAAGAACCCACGCATTCGGCTTAAAATATTTCGATGGAACACCAATGAATGCGGAGGGGATAACCTGGAAAATCTCTGAAAGAATAGACTGATCCAAGGAAGAAATGTCGTCTACGGAAATGTCCGAGGGGAGGAGACCACACGACGCACAACCAAGGATCTCCCCCAAGATTTCTGCCGTGAGAACTATTGGAGTTCCCAAGACAGTCGTCTCAATGGAGTGGCTGGCGTCGTACTGGCCTCGAATACGGTTGGCATAGAACAATTTCACGAGGCGAGGGTACGGTTTGGGATTGGCCTTGGGGTCGTATCGGAGATAATCTAGAAGACCACTATAAGACAGAAGATCAGCAAGGCCGAGAAAATCAGAGAACTGAACGTAATGCTCTAACAACAGTGGACAGTGTTCTATACGGTTGTACGCGGCGAGACACTGAGGGTCATCGCGGCACAACGATATGTCTACACCGCCAACTGGCATAGGAGCTTTACCCTTGGCCTTACGGGTCTTCGGAGGTGGGGTAGGTTCCCTAGTAGGCTCATCCTCTGGGATAAATTCAGAGTCGGAATCGGGAGGAGTAGCCGGAGTGTGAAGAAGAGGCTTTTTGGTCTTGGATTTACGGGGTTTGACTATGGCAGTCCTAGGCTTCTTAAGAGGAGGCGACGAAGGAGAGGCTTGGGTAGACTTGGCACGACGCTTAGGCTTCGGGGGATTCCTAGGGTCCGAAGGTTGTTCTACGGTCATAGGAGAGGCCCCGGAAGAGGCGATAGGAATTCGAGTCTTAGCCATAGTACTACGAGCACAATCAATCGAAGAAAATCACAAGCAACCTAGAGATCACAAGCCAACAACCCTAGAAATCAAGAAATTCGAAAATAAACCAAACCCTAGAATACCTAGGAGGAGAAATCGAACCCTAGGGCAAGAAATCGACCTAGGAGAGGGAGGAAGATACCTAGGGGGTGGAGTCGACGGCGGCGGACGGCGGCGATGGCCGGAGAAATGGCCGGAGACGACGAGAATGTGAAGGGGCTCGATCGGGGTTTGGGGGTTTTCGAGTTTGAGCTGGAGAGAAGACCGACTAATTAGGAAATTAGTCGAATGAAAAATGAGTATAAGTCGGTCTGGAATCAAAAAGACGTAACTGCCCTAACACACTTAGTCGGTCACAGTTCAAGCACTGACCGACTAGATTACGATCTAGTCGGTCGGTCAATGAGCTTGAACCGACTAAGTCGAAACAGAGGCACAGAGGGATTTTTAGGGCTGGATTTTTAGGGCTAGATTTAGTCGGTCGCAGTATACTTACTGACCGACTAGTTTTCAATCTAGTCGGTCGGAAAGTGTACTATGACCGACTAACGAAAGAAAATGATAGGAGATGGATATTTGCTTGATCTAGTCGGTCTGAGTTCATTTGCTGACCGACTAGATGAGCATCTAGTCGGTTGACAAGAGAACTGAAACCGACTAGAAGAGTCCAAAAGTAGAAATTTGATTTCTCTTCACAAACCACTTGGATGAAACATCCTAACTCACTCATTAGACATCTAAATTACCCCATAAAACGTCGAAATCTTAAATACGACATTGAAATTCGAATTCGAGCAATAAAT
This sequence comes from Scilla litardierei, assembly GCA_030789695.1. Taxonomy (NCBI): domain Eukaryota; kingdom Viridiplantae; phylum Streptophyta; class Magnoliopsida; order Asparagales; family Asparagaceae; genus Scilla; species Scilla litardierei. The sequence continues at coordinate 20,399 of JAULAV010002132.1, read as the reverse complement.
TCGAATAAATCACATAAAATTCCCAAAAATTCAATTAATCTAGCATGAATGAAATATCGCGAAATATATTAGCATGCAAGATGATTGAATTTAAATATGAATCCTATATCTCGGATTCACCCATAATCCCCAATTCTCGACGCAACCGCACAAAGGAGTCCTCCTTTAGGGGTTTCGTGAAAATATCCGCGATTTGCTTTTGGGTTTCAACGTACACTAAAATGATGTCCTTTTTAGCAACATGATCATCTAAGAAATGGTGTCGGACATCTATGTGTTTCGATCGGGAATGGTGCACCGGATTCTTTGAAAGACAAATATCACTTTGGTTATCCACCATGATAGGGCTAGTATCACAATGAATACCAAAATCCTTCAATGTGTGTCTCATCCAAAGAACCTGGGCACAAGCGGCACCGGCGGTAATGTATTCCGCCTCGGTGGTTGAAAGTGATACCGAATTTTGCTTCTTGGAAAACCAAGAGACAAGAGAATTTCCTAGAAAATGGCAAGTGCCACTAGTACTTTTCCTGTCGGATTTGCATCCCGCATAATCAGCGTCACTATATGAGACTAACTCATATGTGCTAGATCTCGGATAAAGTAATCCAAAATCTAATGTGTAACTTAGATAGCGAAAAATACGTTTAACCGCTACTAAGTGAGAATCCTTAGGTTGAGACTGATAACGAGCACATATACATACGGCAAACATAATATCGGGCCTACTCGCGGTAAGATAAAGTAAGCTACCTATCATACCTCGATATAGACGAATGTCTACATCTTTTCCTCCCGTATCTTTATCAAGATGCGTAGTCGTGCTCATTGGAGTCTTTTTCCCGGAGGCATTCTCCATTCCAAATCGCTTTAGCAACTCCACCGTGTACTTCGTTTGGTGGATGAAGATTGCATTGTTCAATTGGCGAATTTGGAGACCTAAGAAATATTTGAGTTCGCCCATGTGGCTCATCTCAAATTGTTCCTTCACAACATTAGAAAACTCTTCGCAAAGAGCGAAGTTAGTAGCACCGAAAATGATATCATCAACATAAATTTGAACTAATAAAATATCATTATTCGCATGCTTAATAAAAAGTGTAGAATCGGCTTCGCCCATTTTAAAATTCAAATCCAAAAGAAAATTCTTTAGGCGATCATACCAAGCTCGAGGAGCTTGTCTCAAACCATAAAGAGCTTTCTTTAGTTTAAAAACGTGATTTGGAAATTTTTCATTTATGAAACCCGGAGGTTGAGAAACGTAAACTTCCTCAACGACATCTCCATTTAAAAATGCACTTTTAACATCCATTTGAAATAATTTAAAATTCTTATGGCATGCAAAAGACAAAAGCAATCTAATTGATTCTAATCTAGCTACCGGAGCGAAAGATTCTTCGAAATCGATACCTTCCTCTTGACGATAGCCTTGAGCTACTAACCGAGCTTTGTTCCGGACGACGACTTGGTTTTCGTCGGTTTTGTTCTTGAAGATCCACTTTGTCCTTATGACGGTGTGGTTCTTCGATGGCAATGGAACAAGCTCCCAAACTTCATTCCTCTCGAATTGAATGAGCTCCTCCTCTATGGCTAAGATCCAAGCGCTATCTTCGCATGCTTCATTAATATTCTTTGGCTCTATCGATGAGGCAAAGGCACAATTTGCGAAGTGGTGGACTTGCGATCTCGTCTTGACACTATCTTGAATATTGCCAATGACTTGCTCATGGGGATGGTCACGAACGGTATGAAGCCGTTTGGGAATACCTTGATCACTAGGAACATTCTCAACAACTTCATTAGTTGGGTTAGTCTCAATAGAATCAATAGAATCATTAGACTTAGAATTATCAAATGAATCACATAAAACATCCAAAGAATCATTATCATTTGAAATTCTAGTTGGAACAAATCCTTCATTAAATGATACATGAAGCGACTCCTCGATCGTTGAGGTTCGTTTGTTGAATATCCGGTAGGCTTTGCTACGCGAAGAATATCCAACAAAAATCCCCTCATCGGATCTTGGATCGAATTTGTCCAAACTACCATATGTGTTCTTAATAAAACATTTCGAACCAAAAACACGAAAATGTTTAACTTGAGGCAACCTACCAAACAACAATTCATAACAAGTTTGTTTAGTGCCGGGCCTCAAAAGTATTCTATTAAACACATAGCAAGCGGTGTGTACCGCTTCCGCCCAAAATTGATGGCCAAGTTGGCTATCATCAAGCATAGTGCGAGCACACTCCACTAGCGTCCTATTCTTTCTCTCAACTACACCATTTTGAGGAGGTGCACGAGGGAAAGAGAAGGTGTGAGTAATACCAACTTCATCACAAAATGTCTCAAAAGACTCATTCTCAAATTCACCTCCATGATCACTACGAATAGTGACAATGGTGGTTCCTAAGAGATTTTGTACTTTCTTAACAAAAATTGTGAAGTTTTCAAAAGCTTCATTTTTATTACACAATGAAAATACCCAAGTAAATCTTGAATAGTCATCTACGATGACAAGTCCATACCTTGCATTTCCTAAGGAGGCTACTCTAGTTGGCCCAAATAAATCTATATGTAATAGCTCTAGTGGCCGTTTAGTAGAGATGCTTTTCTTAGGTTTAAATGAAGATTTAGGAAGCTTGCCGCGTTGACAACAATCACAAAAACTTTTCTTTTCAAAAACAAGCTTCGGAAAACCTTTAATAGAATTCAATTTTGAAAGCTTATATAGTGTTCCAAAGTTCACATGTCCAAAGCGTCGATGCCATAAGTGTTGTTCACTTGTGTTGGCAACGAGACATTGTTCATATGACTTAGGAAGATCCAAAATATAAATGTCTTTACGACGAGTTCCGGAAAATAATAATTTTTCATTATCCTTTCTTAAAATATGACACAATCCTTTCGCAAAGCTAACTTTGTAACCTTTGTCACAAAGTTGACTTATTGAAATAAGATTATGATTTAAACCACTAACAAGATAAACATCGCTAATTAATGGTTTAGAAGGGTTACCGACTTTACCAACACCTATGATGGTTCCGCTCTCGTTGCTTCCAAATACTACGCGGTTTCCATTTGCAATGGGAACCACTCCGGAGAGCAATCGAGCGTCACCCGTCATGTGTTTGGAGCACCCGCTATCGAGTATCCAATTCCCTTTGGAGCTAAATTTAAATTCGTTGCTCCTTTTCTTTTTCTTTTCCTTGAGTACCTAAAGATAGACAATTTCATATCATGGTACCCAAGGTCATTGGGTCCAAGGGATTAGACCTTCGGAAGCCAAGTCCAAGTGGACTTAGACTTCCCCACATAATTCTTACTATGCACAACATCCGAAAAATAAGCATTCATATACATTTGTTTTTCGTCCATGCTTGTGTCCTTTGGGCTCCAAATAGTGAAAATTTTGGGAGCCATCATCCTATTGGGTGCATGCATACGACGTTGATTTCTACGTGATGCATGTTGTGGATAGGCATATGGGACATGATGGAATGGTGCACGATGAGAATTATTCATATGATGAGGTGGGTGTACATATGCATGTGAGGGAACACGTGCATGAGAGTGTCTCACATTGTGTGCACGTGCCCGAGAATGTGTTGCATAAAAATCATCATATGTGTGAGACGGTGGAGTAGGACGTGTGTTCCTACGTGGCATGGTATTAGTGTACAAGTAAGCATGCCCCTTCTTTGGAGGTCCACCCAAAGTGGGTTTCTTTCCGAAAGAAGGTGTGAACGAGGTGGAAGCACCATTGGTAGATGAACTACCAATAGAGTGTTTGCTCCCACTCGTTGAGGCTTCGGAAGTTGGCCTAACAAAAGTAGTGACCGACTTGGATGAATTTCCCATCATATACCCCAAGCCAATGTGGTGTTTGGCCGGAAGTAAATCTTTTAGGATATTATCCAAATGGCCCTTACCCTTGTTGAATTTGTTGATTCGGCCCAATGTGTCCTCATATTTCTCTTTGAGAGAACGCAAAGAAGTATCCAAAGTGGATATTTGCGATGTGAGCACATAAACACGAGATTTAAGATTCTCGTTCTCAATACTCAAAGTCGAGTTTTGAGAAGTTAAATCCGCTATCTCATGTTCTTCCGCATCCTCAATGCTAGCATGTTCAAGTTTAGATTTGAGATTCACAATCTCATTTCTTAACTCTTCAACAACGGTGTCGTTGTTGGTGATGATAGTCTTAGGCGATGTTTGAATGCTAGCTAGGTCATCTTTTACCTTAGTATATCTATTTACTAACTTAGTGTATTTTGACCATAGTTGAGTGTTAGCATTCCTAAGATCATCCATCGTTACCTCATCGCTTTCTTCATCACTATCATCGGACGAGGAGGATCCTTGATCGTGCTCCTCTCTTGCCATGAAGCACATGTGTGCTTGCTCCACTTGCTCATCATCCGACTCTCCGCTTGAGGAATCCTCGGAGTCGGTGAAGGTAGCTCCGACAAGTCCCTTCTTGTTTCCTTTCGTGTACTTCTTGGACTTGTCATACTTTGGCGCCTTCCACTTCTCCTTTTGCTTGTTTTGAGGACAATCCGCTTTGATGTGTCCTGGCTTATTGCATTTAAAGCACAAAGGTGGAGAGGCGTTAGTAGAAGTAAACTTAGATTTTTGTTTGAAGTTACCCTTTCGGAAGAAGCGATTGAACTTCTTTGCCATGAGTGCAATGTATTCCATGTCCATTTCTTCTTCCGAGTTCTCATCATCGGTAGAGGTGGATGAAGCCGCCTTGAATGCAATCGCCTTTTTCTTAGGCGCATCTAGGTTCAAATATGACTTCATCTTTTCTTGTAGCTTCACCTTGCTATCTTTGCGTACCTCGTATGACATCAAAGTACCCATTAGTTGAACTACGGTATATTTGTTCATGTCATTACCTTCCTCGATGGCGAAGGTACGTTTTTCCCAAGAAGAGGGAAGTCCTTCAATAAGCTTTAAGCACTTCTCCTTTTGAGTGTGGGTCTTGCCGAGGGCCTCTAACTCGTTTATTATGTCAACGAAGCGAGCGTAATATTCTTTCATCTTCTCGCCCTGTTGCATATGAAACATTTCGTAATCTTTGGTTACGACTACGAGTTTAGAGTCTCTTACCCTACTCGTCCCTTCATGTAGAATGAGGAGGGAGTTCCAAATTTGATATGCACTCTTACATGTGCATATCTTATTGAAATTCTCGGGCTCCAATGCACATTGCAAGGCGTTCATTGCCTTGGCATTGCTTACCTCCGCGGTGACCTCCGCGGTAGTCCATTTCTCAAAATCTTCTTCTTCGGGTTCAATATACTCCTTCATTGTAGTTCTCCATAAAGATGCACTTCGAAGGAAGGTTTCCATCCGACACTTCCAGTACCCGTAGTTGGTACCGTTGAAGAATGGAGGCCTCGTAGATGAATGTCCTTCCATCACGGAAGATGCTCCTTCACGGTTCCTGAAGGTGTCATAGTTGGAAGGTGGACGCACGGTCTTGTTGTCGTTGGCAGACATAGCTGAGTATCTGGCTCTGATACCAAATGTAATGCCCTACCAGCTACTGCACAAGTACTAGAGGGGGGGGGGGGTGAATAGTACTTTAAAATAATAAGGCGTATAATTCCAAATTAAATTGCACACAACTACCAAATCAATTTGCGGAAGCTTAAATTGAATGACAACAATGAAATTAACAATGCTAACAAACGATGTTAATGGGTTCGGATCCACCCAAGTCTCCCCGACTTGTTCCCGGTGATCCTACGTCCCAACCACCCGGATCCCTTCCGGATACTTGAGTTAGAAACCCTAACTCAAGATTTCCACTATGAATATCTTGTGAAAAACCTTCACAAGATCAAATCATACATGCAATGGCAAAGTGAATCCCACAACCCGGGATCACAAACTTCTCTCACAACCGAGAGAGCCAATAAGCAAAACAAAAGAGTTTAGATGAAATAAATACTCTTACCACAAAATCCTATACCTTGAGTTTTTCTTACCCAATAGGTGGAATGAAGGATTTGAGGAAGATGAAGTTACCAAAACCTAGCACCAAGGAAATGACCTGCAATGGGTGCCTAGGGATGATTTGGAAACTTGAATCAAGCAATAGCTTGAAGAGCTCACCAAGAACAAGCTTCTCTCTAGATCTAGAAATGAGAGAGAATGGGTTTCTTGTGAGGAAGAGAGCTTTAGATTTGAGGGAGAATAGCTATCTCTTTTGATCTTAATGAATCTATGAATGGAAGCTCTAACCTAGATAGAAATGACCTAGGTTCGTATTTATAGGAACCCAAAAACACAAGTTAGGTCATTCTCCAACGGATAGAAATCTGGGAGAATTAGTCGGTCAAAGATCAATCACTGACCGACTAGTTCATCAACTAGTCGGTCAGCCAAACAACGTGGACCGACTAAGAGTAGATCTGAGAAGAGATAGAATTTCAGACCTAGAAATCTAGTCGGTCCAAGAACACTTTCTGACCGACTAGTTTCACAACTAGTCGGTCAGTCAGTGAACGTAGACCGACTAAGAGGAAAAATAACTTAGTCTGAATGCAAAGTGACTTAGTCGGTCCAAGAACAAAAGTTGACCGACTAAATTGTCAACTAGTCGGTCACCAAACATTCTTAGACCGACTAACAGTAAACAGTAGCTTAGGAGAATTTTAGAGTGAACAGTAAGTCTCAACTAGTCGGTCAAAGAAGCATCACTGACCGACTAGTTCACAAACTAGTCGGTCGGTGAGTCAACGTAGACCGACTAACTGTAAACAGTAAAGTCCAAGAAATTAAGGAATCAAACTAGTCGGTCCAAGAACAGTTGCCGACCGACTAGATCACCATCTAGTCGGTCAGTACTTGTTCTTGTACCAACTAATATGCACAAACAAATCCGAATCGAAGCGCGACGCTTCGAGGAAGTTAGAATGAACTTGTGCAAGGATCCTAGAGCTACGTAAAGAGCGTAATGAAGATAGAAACGTAAGATTTACTCAAGGCTTAACATTCTATCAATCGAGACTAAAAGACTATAAATAAAACCTTAATAAACGGTCTTCGAGAGCTTCGATTGAATCTTCATAACTTCCAAAACGGCGCAAGAGCTTCAACGAAGCTTTAGGCATGAATACAAGCTTTTGGAAGTGTTGAGATGTCGCTTTGAATATTCTCGTGAAATTGGCGACGATCTCCAATACTGCGCTCACAGATTGTTAGTTCATGGATTATTTATGTTTGCTCATCATCAAAACCAAATCCGGGGAGTCCAATATTCAACATTCTCCCCCTTTTTGGTGATGACAAACCAACATAAATAATAATCAAAAATAGTAATTCAAATGAAAAATACTTACTCCCCCTGCATTGATGACACGTTAATTCCAAATTGAATATAAATGAATTGCATCAAGCAGACGAGTAAGATAAATAAAGTGAATTGATTTTTGAAATATCGGATTTTGAAAATCCTTATATGTATCTTAACTCCCCCTGAATCTAACATATCAAACTAGATTCTTGGAAATTGAGTTAAATTTTCATTTGCGCTATTTATTATCATTATCTCTCCCCCTTTGGAATTATCCCAAAAATGGGGGGCATACAACGACAACAATTAGGAAATGTAAAATCCAACATCGGGAGTCGTAGACAAGGACAATGGACCAACTTGACACCAAGGGAAAAAAAATGTGGAAATCAAAACAAGGTGTGCCAAATTTTCCATTATCAATTAAAATCAACGATAATCAAAATCATCAAAAATAATATTTGGTATTTTTTTTTCATTTATTGAATAATGAAACATACTCTCCAATATTCAATATTTCTTGGTTAAATTTGTGCATGGAAAACAATTCTATATGAATATAGAAATATAATCTATTTAACCAAGTTTTTAATCGTCGAGCGACGAATTCATCAAATGCATTCAACGAATATATATAGAAAAAAAAATGCACGACGAATAAATGACAAAGTGAATGACGATGAACATATATATATGTAGAGACAATATGAGTACATCCAAAAAAAATATCACATCGAATATATGAGATACATCATATCAAGCGCTACATATCATCAAAAAGAAATACATCAACATCATCGACATCATCAAAGTATATCAACATACATCAAAACAACATCATAACATAATATTCAACTCCGACATCCAGAAATCACAAAAATACATCAAAACATCTCTCAAGCCCCAGCCTAACCCAAAACACTCTCACTAAGATATATCATCCAAAGCGTATATGGAGAGTCCTCGGAACAACGATCACGAGGAGGAGGCTGGATCTGCAACGTCCGTGGGTCCAGTCGAAGGAGTGGACTCAGGATCTGCAGGGAGTAGAGGTGTCTCAACAGATGGAATCGTCGGGGCAGGAGTCGAGATCTCAGCAACAGGCTCATCAGCAGCAAGGGTCTCGACAGCAGAAGTGTCAACTGGAATATCAGCAGGCTCAGCAACAGGGTCAGCAGCAGGCTCAGACGACAGAAGTGCTGAAGCAGAAGGCTCTGGAACACCGGAAGTGGTGCCAACTCCAGGAGCAGAAGTGGAAGTACCAGCAGCAGCAGCAGTGGCCTCATCGCCACGGGCAAAAGAAGTAGCAAGCTCGTCAAGCTCCTCATCGTCCATCTCCTCGGCCTCAGACACCGAAGGAGGAAGCTCAATCCCCATCATACGAGCCATACGGCAGACTACCTCCTCAGTACGAGCCAAACGGGAGTCGTGCTGACGAAGTAGGCGTACGACATCGTCCAATGTAGCAGGGGAAGAGGAGGCTGCAGCAGCTGACGGAGTAGACTGGGAAGCAGATGCGGTAGACCTCTGCACGTGACGAAGTGCCGCTAAAGATTTCTTCACGGCCGTCGCGTTCAGAGGAGTACCCAAAGGACGCTCATCGTCAGGTGGGAGAGGAACTCGAAAATGACGAAATACGAGGGTCAACAAGCAGGGGTATGGAATGTGCGCAGACTTATTGGTCTTGCGTATACACTCGAAAGAATCCATCTTATCGAGTATCACGCGAGCCCAATTTATCTCGCACCCCAAGAAAAGAGCGTATATGAGCTTCAAAAACGGCTGAGAGGGGAGTGAAGAGGATCCATACTTAGGGAGGAGACACGACTTCAAAATCAGGTTAAGAACCCACGCATTCGGCTTAAAATATTTCGATGGAACACCAATGAATGCGGAGGGGATAACCTGGAAAATCTCTGAAAGAATAGACTGATCCAAGGAAGAAATGTCGTCTACGGAAATGTCCGAGGGGAGGAGACCACACGACGCACAACCAAGGATCTCCCCCAAGATTTCTGCAGTGAGAACTATTGGAGTTCCCAAGACAGTCGTCTCAATGGAGTGGCTGGCGTCGTACTGGCCTCGAATACGGTTGGCATAGAACAATTTCACGAGGCGAGGGTACGGTTTGGGATTGGCCTTGGGGTCGTATCGGAGATAATCTAGAAGACCACTATAAGACAGAAGATCAGCAAGGCCGAGAAAATCAGAGAACTGAACGTAATGCTCTAACAACAGTGGACAGTGTTCTATACGGTTGTACGCGGCGAGACACTGAGGGTCATCGCGGCACAACGATATGTCTACACCGCCAACTGGCATAGGAGCTTTACCCTTGGCCTTACGGGTCTTCGGAGGTGGGGTAGGTTCCCTAGTAGGCTCATCCTCTGGGATAAATTCAGAGTCGGAATCGGGAGGAGTAGCCGGAGTGTGAAGAATAGGCTTTTTGGTCTTGGATTTACGGGGTTTGACTATGGCAGTCCTAGGCTTCTTAAGAGGAGGGGACGAAGGAGAGGCTTGGGTAGACTTGGCACGACGCTTAGGCTTCGGGGGATTCCTAGGGTCCGAAGGTTGTTCTACGGTCATAGGAGAGGCCCCGGAAGAGGCGATAGGAATTCGAGTCTTAGCCATAGTACTACGAGCACAATCAATCGAAGAAAATCACAAGCAACCTAGAGATCACAAGCCAACAACCCTAGAAATCAAGAAATTCGAAAATAAACCAAACCCTAGAATACCTAGGAGGAGAAATCGAACCCTAGGGCAAGAAATCGACCTAGGAGAGGGAGGAAGATACCTAGGGGGTGGAGTCGACGGCGGCGGACGGCAGCGATGGCCGGAGAAATGGCCGGAGACGACGAGAATGTGAAGGGGCTCGATCGGGGTTTGGGGGTTTTCGAGTTTGAGCTGGAGAGAAGACCGGCTAATTAGGAAATTAGTCGAATGAAAAATGAGTATAAGTCGGTCTGGAATCAAAAAGACGTAACTGCCCTAACACACTTAGTCGGTCACAGTTCAAGCACTGACCGACTAGATTACGATCTAGTCGGTCGGTCAATGAGCTTGAACCGACTAAGTCGAAACAGAGGCACAGAGGGATTTTTAGGGCTAGATTTAGTCGGTCGCAGTATACTTACTGACCGACTAGTTTTCAATCTAGTCGGTCGGAAAGTGTACTATGACCGACTAACGAAAGAAAATGATAGGAGATGGATATTTGCTTGATCTAGTCGGTCTGAGTTCATTTGCTGACCGACTAGATGAGCATCTAGTCGGTTGACAAGAGAACTGAAACCGACTAGAAGAGTCCAAAAGTAGAAATTTGATTTCTCTTCACAAACCACTTGGATGAAACATCCTAACTCACTCATTAGACATCTAAATTACCCCATAAAACGTCGAAATCTTAAATACGACATTGAAATTCGAATTCGAGCAATAAATTCGAATAAATCACATAAAATTCCCAAAAATTCAATTAATCTAGCATGAATGAAATATCGCGAAATATATTAGCATGCAAGATGATTGAATTTAAATATGAATCCTATATCTCGGATTCACCCATAATCCCCAATTCTCGACGCAACCGCACAAAGGAGTCCTCCTTTAGGGGTTTCGTGAAAATATCCGCGATTTGCTTTTGGGTTTCAACGTACACTAAAATGATGTCCTTTTTAGCAACATGATCATCTAAGAAATGGTGTCGGACATCTATGTGTTTCGATCGGGAATGGTGCACCGGATTCTTTGAAAGACAAATATCACTTTGGTTATCCACCATGATAGGGCTAGTATCACAATGAATACCAAAATCCTTCAATGTGTGTCTCATCCAAAGAACCTGGGCACAAGCGGCACCGGCGGCAATGTATTCCGCCTCGGTGGTTGAAAGTGATACCGAATTTTGCTTCTTGGAAAACCAAGAGACAAGAGAATTTCCTAGAAAATGGCAAGTGCCACTAGTACTTTTCCTGTCGGATTTGCATCCCGCATAATCAGCGTCACTATATGAGACTAACTCATATGTGCTAGATCTCGGATAAAGTAATCCAAAATCTAATGTGTAACTTAGATAGCGAAAAATACGTTTAACCGCTACTAAGTGAGAATCCTTAGGTTGAGACTGATAACGAGCACATATACATACGGCAAACATAATATCGGGCCTACTCGCGGTAAGATAAAGTAAGCTACCTATCATACCTCGATATAGACGAATGTCTACATCTTTTCCTCCCGTATCTTTATCAAGATGCGTAGTCGTGCTCATTGGAGTCTTTTTCCCGGAGGCATTCTCCATTCCAAATCGCTTTAGCAACTCCACCGTGTACTTCGTTTGGTGGATGAAGATTGCATCGTTCAATTGGCGAATTTGGAGACCTAAGAAATATTTGAGTTCGCCCATGTGGCTCATCTCAAATTGTTCCTTCACAACATTAGAAAACTCTTCGCAAAGAGCGAAGTTAGTAGCACCGAAAATGATATCATCAACATAAATTTGAACTAATAAAATATCATTATTCGCATGCTTAATAAAAAGTGTAGAATCGGCTTCGCCCATTTTAAAATTCAAATCCAAAAGAAAATTCTTTAGGCGATCATACCAAGCTCGAGGAGCTTGTCTCAAACCATAAAGAGCTTTCTTTAGTTTAAAAACGTGATTTGGAAATTTTTCATTTATGAAACCCGGAGGTTGAGAAACGTAAACTTCCTCAACGACATCTCCGTTTAAAAATGCACTTTTAACATCCATTTGAAATAATTTAAAATTCTTATGGCATGCAAAAGACAAAAGCAATCTAATTGATTCTAATCTAGCTACCGGAGCGAAAGATTCTTCGAAATCGATACCTTCCTCTTGACGATAGCCTTGAGCTACTAACCGAGCTTTGTTCCGGACGACGACTTGGTTTTCGTCGGTTTTGTTCTTGAAGATCCACTTTGTCCCTATGACGGTGTGGTTCTTCGATGGCAATGGAACAAGCTCCCAAACTTCATTCCTCTCGAATTGAATGAGCTCCTCCTCCATGGCTAAGATCCAAGCGCTATCTTCGCATGCTTCATTAATATTCTTTGGCTCTATCGATGAGGCAAAGGCACAATTTGTGAAGTGGTGGACTTGCGATCTCGTCTTGACACTATCTTGAATATTGCCAATGACTTGCTCATGGGGATGGTCACGAACGGTATGAAGCCGTTTGGGAATACCTTGATCACTAGGAACATTCTCAACAACTTCATTAGTTGGGTTAGTCTCAATAGAATCATTAGACTTAGAATTATCAAATGAATCACATAAAACATCCAAAGAATCATTATCATTTGAAATTCTAGTTGGAACAAATCCTTCATTAAATGATACATGAAGCGACTCCTCGATCGTTGAGGTTCGTTTGTTGAATATCCGGTAGGCTTTGCTACGCGAAGAATATCCAACAAAAATCCCCTCATCGGATCTTGGATCGAATTTGTCCAAACTACCATATGTGTTCTTAATAAAACATTTCGAACCAAAAACACGAAAATGTTTAACTTGAGGCAACCTACCAAACAACAATTCATAACAAGTTTGTTTAGTGCCGGGCCTCAAAAGTATTCTATTAAACACATAGCAAGCGGTGTGTACCGCTTCCGCCCAAAATTGATGGCCAAGTTGGCTATCATCAAGCATAGTGCGAGCACACTCCACTAGCGTCCTATTCTTTCTCTCAACTACACCATTTTGAGGAGGTGCACGAGGGAAAGAGAAGGTGTGAGTAATACCAACTTCATCACAAAATGTCTCAAAAGACTCATTCTCAAATTCACCTCCATGATCACTACGAATAGTGACAATGGTGGTTCCTAAGAGATTTTGTACTTTCTTAACAAAAATTGTGAAGTTTTCAAAAGCTTCATTTTTATTACACAATGAAAATACCCAAGTAAATCTTGAATAGTCATCTACGATGACAAGTCCATACCTTGCATTTCCTAAGGAGGCTACTCTAGTTGGCCCAAATAAATCTAGATGTAATAGCTCTAGTGGCCGTTTAGTAGAGATGCTTTTCTTAGGTTTAAATGAAGATTTAGGAAGCTTGCCGCGTTGACAACAATCACAAAAACTTTTCTTTTCAAAAACAAGCTTCGGAAAACCTTTAATAGAATTCAATTTTGAAAGCTTATATAGTGTTCCAAAGTTCACATGTCCAAAGCGTCGATGCCATAAGTGTTGTTCACTTGTGTTGGCAACGAGACATTGTTCATATGACTTAGGAAGATCCAAAATATAAATGTCTTTACGACGAGTTCCGGAAAATAATAATTTTTCATTATCCTTTCTTAAAATATGACACAATCCTTTCGCAAAGCTAACTTTGTAACCTTTGTCACAAAGTTGACTTATTGAAATAAGATTATGATTTAAACCACTAACAAGATAAACATCGCTAATTAATGGTTTAGAAGGGTTACCGACTTTACCAACACCTATGATGGTTCCGCTCTCGTTGCCTCCAAATACTACGCGGTTTCCATTTGCAATGGGAACCACTCCGGAGAGCAATCGAGCGTCACCCGTCATGTGTTTGGAGCACCCGCTATCGAGTATCCAATTCCCTTTGGAGCTAAATTTAAATTCGTTGCTCCTTTTCTTTTTCTTTTCCTTGAGTACCTAAAGATAGACAATTTCATATCATGGTACCCAAGGTCATTGGGTCCAAGGGATTAGACCTTCGGAAGCCAAGTCCAAGTGGACTTAGACTTCCCCACATAATTCTTACTATGCACAACATCCGAAAAATAAGCATTCATATACATTTGTTTTTCGTCCATGCTTGTGTCCTTTGGGCTCCAAATAGTGAAAATTTTGGGAGCCATCATCCTATTGGGTGCATGCATACGACGTTGATTTCTACATGATGCATGTTGTGGATAGGCATATGGGACATGATGGAATGGTGCACGATGAGAATTATTCATATGATGAGGTGGGTGTACATATGCATGTGAGGGAACACGTGCATGAGAGTGTCTCACATTGTGTGCACGTGCCCGAGAATGTGTTGCATAAAAATCATCATATGTGTGAGACGGTGGAGTAGGACGTGTGTTCCTACGTGGCATGGTATTAGTGTACAAGTAAGCATGCCCCTTCTTTGGAGGTCCACCCAAAGTGGGTTTCTTTCTGAAAGAGGGTGTGAACGAGGTGGAAGCACCATTGGTAGATGAACTACCAATAGAGTGTTTGCTCCCACTCGTTGAGGCTTCGGAAGTTGGCCTAACAAAAGTAGTGACCGACTTGGATGAATTTCCCATCATATACCCCAAGCCAATGTGGTGTTTGGCCGGAAGTAAATCTTTTAGGATATTATCCAAATGGCCCTTACCCTTGTTGAATTTGTTGATTCAGCCCAATGTGTCCTCATATTTCTCTTTGAGAGAACGCAAAGAAGTATCCAAAGTGGATATTTGCGATGTGAGCACATAAACACGAGATTTAAGATTCTCGTTCTCAATACTCAAAGTCGAGTTTTGAGAAGTTAAATCCGCTATCTCATGTTCTTCCGCATCCTCAATGCTAGCATGTTCAAGTTTAGATTTGAGATTCACAATCTCATTTCTTAACTCTTCAACAACGGTGTCGTTGTTGGTGATGATAGTCTTAGGCGATGTTTGAATGCTAGCTAGGTCATCTTTTACCTTAGTATATCTATTTACTAACTTAGTGTATTTTGACCATAGTTGAGTGTTAGCATTCCTAAGATCATCCATCGTTACCTCATCGCTTTCTTCATCACTATCATCGGACGAGGAGGATCCTTGATCGTGCTCCTCTCTTGCCATGAAGCACATGTGTGCTTGCTCCACTTGCTCATCATCCGACTCTCCGCTTGAGGAATCCTCGGAGTCGGTGAAGGTAGCTCCGACAAGTCCCTTCTTGTTTCCTTTCGTGTACTTCTTGGACTTGTCATACTTTGGCGCCTTCCACTTCTCCTTTTGCTTGTTTTGAGGACAATCCGCTTTGATGTGTCCTGGCTTATTGCATTTAAAGCACAAAGGTGGAGAGGCGTTAGTAGAAGTAAACTTAGATTTTTGTTTGAAGTTACCCTTTCGGAAGAAGCGATTGAACTTCTTTGCCATGAGTGCAATGTATTCCATGTCCATTTCTTCTTCCGAGTTCTCATCATCGGTAGAGGTGGATGAAGCCGCCTTGAATGCAATCGCCTTTTTCTTAGGCGCATCTAGGTTCAAATATGACTTCATCTTTTCTTGTAGCTTCACCTTGCTATCTTTGCGTACCTCGTATGACATCAAAGTACCCACTAGTTGAACTACGGTATATTTGTTCATGTCATTACCTTCCTCGATGGCGAAGGTACGTTTTTCCCAAGAAGAGGGAAGTCCTTCAATAAGCTTTAAGCACTTCTCCTTTTGAGTGTGGGTCTTGCCGAGGGCCTCTAACTCGTTTATTATGTCAACGAAGCGAGCGTAATATTCTTTCATCTTCTCGCCCTGTTGCATATGAAACATTTCGTAATCTTTGGTTACGACTACGAGTTTAGAGTCTCTTACCCTACTCGTCCCTTCATGTAGAATGAGGAGGGAGTTCCAAATTTGATATGCACTCTTACATGTGCATATCTTATTGAAATTCTCGGGCTCCAATGCACATTGCAAGGCGTTCATTGCCTTGGCATTGCTTACCTCCGCGGTGACCTCCGCGGTAGTCCATTTCTCAAAATCTTCTTCTTCGGGTTCAATATACTCCTTCATTGTAGTTCTCCATAAAGATGCACTTCGAAGGAAGGTTTCCATCCGACACTTCTAGTACCCGTAGTTGGTACCGTTGAAGAATGGAGGCCTCGTAGATGAATGTCCTTCCATCACGGAAGATGCTCCTTCACGGTTCCTGAAGGTGTCATAGTTGGAAGGTGGACGCACGGTCTTGTTGTCGTTGGCAGACATAGCTGAGTATCTGGCTCTGATACCAAATGTAATGCCCTACCAGCTACTGCACAAGTACTAGAGGGGGGGGTGAATAGTACTTTAAAATAATAAGGCGTATAATTCCAAATTAAATTGCACACAACTACCAAATCAATTTGCGGAAGCTTAAATTGAATGACAACAATGAAATTAACAATGCTAACAAACGATGTTAATGGGTTCGGATCCACCCAAGTCTCCCCGACTTGTTCCCGGTGATCCTACGTCCCAACCACCCGGATCCCTTCCGGATACTTGAGTTAGAAACCCTAACTCAAGATTTCCACTATGAATATCTTGTGAAAAACCTTCACAAGATCAAATCATACATGCAATGGCAAAGTGAATCCCACAACCCGGGATCACAAACTTCTCTCACAACCGAGAGAGCCAATAAGCAAAACAAAAGAGTTTAGATGAAATAAATACTCTTACCACAAAATCCTATACCTTGAGTTTTTCTTACCCAATAGGTGGAATGAAGGATTTGAGGAAGATGAAGTTACCAAAACCTAGCACCAAGGAAATGACCTGCAATGGGTGCCTAGGGATGATTTGGAAACTTGAATCAAGCAATAGCTTGAAGAGCTCACCAAGAACAAGCTTCTCTCTAGATCTAGAAATGAGAGAGAATGGGTTTCTTGTGAGGAAGAGAGCTTTAGATTTGAGGGAGAATAGCTATCTCTTTTGATCTTAATGAATCTATGAATGGAAGCTCTAACCTAGATAGAAATGACCTAGGTTCGTATTTATAGGAACCCAAAAACACAAGTTAGGTCATTCTCCAACGGATAGAAATCTGGGAGAATTAGTCGGTCAAAGATCAATCACTGACCGACTAGTTCATCAACTAGTCGGTCAGCCAAACAACGTGGACCGACTAAGAGTAGATCTGAGAAGAGATAGAATTTCAGACCTAGAAATCTAGTCGGTCCAAGAACACTTTCTGACCGACTAGTTTCACAACTAGTCGGTCAGTCAGTGAACGTAGACCGACTAAGAGGAAAAATAACTTAGTCTGAATGCAAAGTGACTTAGTCGGTCCAAGAACAAAAGTTGACCGACTAAATTGTCAACTAGTCGGTCACCAAACGTTCTTAGACCGACTAACGGTAAACAGTAGCTTAGGAGAATTTTAGAGTGAACAGTAAGTCTCAACTAGTCGGTCAAAGAAGCATCACTGACCGACTAGTTCACAAACTAGTCGGTCGGTGAGTCAACGTAGACCGACTAACTGTAAACAGTAAAGTCCAAGAAATTAAGGAATCAAACTAGTCGGTCCAAGAACAGTTGCCGACCGACTAGATCACCATCTAGTCGGTCAGTACTTGTTCTTGTACCAACTAATATGCACAAACAAATCCGAATCGAAGCGCGACGCTTCGAGGAAGTTAGAATGAACTTGTGCAAGGATCCTAGAGCTACGTAAAGAGCGTAATGAAGATAGAAACGTAAGATTTACTCAAGGCTTAACATTCTATCAATCGAGACTAAAAGACTATAAATAAAACCTTAATAAACGGTCTTCGAGAGCTTCGATTGAATCTTCATAACTTCCAAAACGGCGCAAGAGCTTCAACGAAGCTTTAGGCATGAATACAAGCTTTTGGAAGTGTTGAGATGTCGCTTTGAATATTCTCGTGAAATTGGCGACGATCTCCAATACTGCGCTCACAGATTGTTAGTTCATGGATTATTTATGTTTGCTCATCATCAAAACCAAATCCGGGGAGTCCAATATTCAACAGACATCTATGACAAAGGCCATGGATCAACAAACATCATCAATTAAGTTCAAATTTGTGAAATATATTACTTGATGAAATTTGTTTCTTTCTTATCATAAATTTTTAAACCATTTAAGATACCCATAAACACATATGAAACCATATGATAAGACTTAGAATTATCATGAACTCATACCTCAAGAAAATCCTAGGTTTTATACTTAAACCGTGATTTTTGAAGCCTTCTAGTCGATCAATATAGTGTTCTAGTTGACTAGTGTATTAGAGTGTAAATATCTGATTTCTCAACCATTAGTCGACTAAAAAATTCACTAGTCGACTAATAGGTTCAAAAAACTTAGGCTAGCTCAGTTTAGTCGTCTAATAGAAGCTATTAATCAACCGATAATATTTATCGGTCGACTAATAAACTTCAATAGTCGACTAACATTACATTGTAGCTCGGTTCTTAAATTCATTAGTCAACCAATATGGCTTAGTAATCGACTAATCAGGTTACCAATGGTTGTGTTGACATATAGAAACTAGTTGTTTTCTAGCCGTTGTAGAGTGTTATTTAAGAACTTTCTTTGATGAATTTTTCCCTCCTTAAATAGGAAATACCTCAGAATATTTTATAACTGTTGTAAATAGATAAAGAGGTGTGAGTGTATAAGATTGTATCTATTTGAGAGATTGTGTCACGCCCTGCATCCCATTATATTTAGGAGCGAGGACGCGAGCGAGTCCGCATGTGCTTAAAACAAAGAAGAGATCCGTTTTTTTTCTTCTTTGACTTAAGCACAATAATCGTTATTTAGCAAAGCAGGTCCCTGCACGCGAATTTCTCAGAAGCAGCATAAATAGTCATTACACTTTTAACACCAGCGTTTTTAAAATAGAGTACACAAAGTAATTAAGGCCTAACACGGCAGTACAATCTACTGAAAGTAAACACACCTGAAAAGCAACAAGTTAATTGATAAAACTGAAATAGAAATAGCTCGCCCTAGTCTTCAGCAAGGAGGACTTCAGTGACCTCGTAACTTTGATCAGTAGGGTCCACCTCTAAGATAGTATCCTCAAAAGCAGGGTCCTCGATGTACACTGTCTCTGAACCTAACATATATTTCATAAATTCATTTGAAATATATGTCAGCTATAGCTCGGCAAGATTTTAAATTAATGAAAGTAGTAACTTGCAATTTAAGAAAATGAGAAAGTTTGAACACAAAAAGCAGGTGCATAACCAAAAATGAGAACATGTGGAAAGTAAAGACATGAGGTTCATCGACAATTAATATACATTTGCATTTTAAATGAAGTAAGCAAAGTCGGTAATTTAGAATACCTTTCAGTTGTTTGTGCTAGTGAATAAGTCCATGTCCGAGTAGGTAAAATGTTCTCGATACATCCTATCATCGGGGTTTACCGTGATGCCTCTTGCCATTCCTAACCTGGAAGATGGCCAAGATGCTTGCATCCATTAGTGTGGTATGGAGGTAGCCGTAAGATGTTCAAGCCACATTTACAGACTCTACTACATGAACCAACCCCACCAAAGTGTCTGTCTAGTCATCGACTAGGTTCCATCACATATGTATTCGATGGTTTCATCCCATCTGTATTCGATGGGTTCACATATATGTTTCGAGAATTATGTCCTACCCTCTATCCAATAAGTTCGTTTTGCTAGCAGCTGGCAGATAATTATGTGTTCTTAACAAGCAACATTATGACATGTCCATTTAAATCAGAAAGCATCTATTACAATGAAAGCATGTAGTTCAGCTTCTAAAGTTGACACACGCATCAAAAAGAGAATTTAGCACTAAGGTTGCACAATTCAGGTTGCATTTCATTTACGATAAAATACTTGCCTGGTTGTTGATTTTGGTGTCGTTGTGTTCGTATCAAAGACGCGGATGTATCTGCGTCATTAGATTCATATTATCAGGCGGCTAATAGTCTTTAAGCTATATATAAAAAGTTCACTATATCTAACGTATATTAACATTGTTCATATATTCATTCACTGATTTATACTAACATATATAGTTGTTCATACATAATCTAATTTATAAGTCTGCTCATATGTTAACAAAAATATATAAACTAATTAACATACTAACTAACATTAACTTATAAAATAATTTAACATAATAACTTAACTCAAACTTAATACTTAAAGTAACTTGATAACTAAAAATATAACCAACTAACTTAATAACTTTAAAAACTTAAAATAGCTTAATATAACTTTAACTAATTTACTAACATTAATAACTTTATAACTTATTAATTCTAAATAAATCAAATCATTCAATCAACTTAAAGAATAACCCGATAAACATAACTTATATAAGCACAATACCCAATAGGTTAAT